>PVHT021183528.1:12981510-13088932 GCA_004024745.2 Catagonus wagneri | reverse complement strand
GCTCTTCCGATCTTCGTTCTTCTGCCTCCTGTATTCTACTGTTGGCTGCTTCTAATGAATTTTTTATTTCAGTTATTGTATTTTGCATCTCTTCTTGTTTAATTTTTACAGCTTGTATTTCTCTGCTCAGTGTTTCCTGTAAATGATCAATCTTTGCCTCCAGTCTATTTCCAATGCCTTGCATCATCTTCACTATCAACAGTCTAAAGTCTCTTTCAGGGAGGCTGATAATCTCCTCATCACTGAGCTGTTTTTCTGGGCTTTTCTCTTTCTCCCTTATCTGTGTAATAGTTTTCTGTCTTTTCATTTTTATAGGTTTTTGGTGTGGTGACCTTTTTGCTGACAATAGAGTTGTAGCCTTAGTTCTGGCGTTTGCCTCCCCTGTGGCGAAAGTTGGTATGGAGGGGGCTTGCTGTAGGTTTCCCGATGGGAGGGACTGATGCCTGCCCACTGGTAGGTGGGGTTGATTCTTATCCCTCTGATGGGTGGGACTTTGTCTCTGGATGAGATTAGAGGCTGGCTGTGTGCCTGAGGGGTCTTTAGGCAGCCTGTTCACTGATAGGTGGGGCTGTGATCCCACCTGGATTATTGTTTGGCCTGGGGCTTCTCAGCGCTGATGAGGGGGGACCAGATTTTCCCAGAAATGGCCCCCTCCACAGAAATGCAGGCTGTTGAGTGTTCCCTAGAGCTTCACCTCCAATGCCCTTCCCCCACAACAAGGCACCATCACCCCTATTTTCCCAGGAGATCCTCCAAGAATTGCAGTCAGGTTCCACCCGGATTCCTATGGAGACTGCTTTGCCCTGGGACCCAGTGCACGTCAAAGTCTGTGTGTGCCTTTCAAGGATGGGGTCTCTGTTTTCCCCAGTCCTGTGGAGCTCCTGCACACAAGCCCCGCTGGCCTTCAATGCCAGATGCTCCGGGGGCTCTTTCTCCCTGTGCCCAATCCCCAGGTGTGGGGTTTTGACGTGGGGCTCAGAACTCTCAGTCCTGTAGCTGAGTCTCTGTGCTGTAGTTACTTTCCAGTCTGTGGGGCTTCCCACCCAGGAGGCATGGGGTTGCTTCTATCGCATAATTGCCCCTCCTACCTCTCGATGTGGTCTCCTCTTTGTCTTCTGGAGTAGAATATCTTTTTTGGAAGTTTATAGTCCATTTGGTTGAAGGCTACTCGGCATTTGCTTGTAGTTTTGTTATTTTTTGGGAGAGAAGTTGAGCTCCAGTCCTTCTATTCCGCCATCTTAATCCAGTCTCTGGTGGGGCACATTTAGAGAGGGGATCCAGTCCTCCCCAGCCCCCTGGAAGGGCTCTTGTTCCTTCCTTGCCCAATCTCCCAGCAGGATTCAGCTGCAACTCTCAGAGCACCTACAAGTGCCAGGATGGGCCAAGTGCCAGAGAAAAGTATTTCATTTAATTCTCACAAGTGATTAGGGGTTTTTACCCCCATTGCACAGGTCAGAGAAAACTGAAGGTCCGAGATTGACTTGCCTGGGGCCCAGGTGCTGGCAGCGAGGTCTCATCCTATTTCCCAGGTTACACATCCTCCACTTTTGACCATCCTCATCAAGGCCAGCGGGCAGGGCTTTGGGGATCCCTCCTTGGTAGGGCCGGGTAAGACCCTCTACTCATGCCCGGAGGTGACACCTCTCCAGCCGGACCAGCGGTAGCCCTCTTTGTAAAGCTTGCATTTGAGTTGAAGCTTTGAGGACCATATGCTCACCTTACCTTTGATGCCAAAAGCAAGACTACTTTAGCTGAGCCAAGGGGGTTCTGTCCCTCCTCACCGCCGTGCCCTGCACAGTGTCTGGAACACAGCAGGCTCTCAACAAAGTGGGCAGAACGAACTCATGAACGAACAAGTGAACGAGTGACCACGGAGAAGCTTCCCAAATTAACCTGGTATTCATCTAAGAAGGAGGTAAGCAGAAGGGACACAGGGCAGCCTTCCCGTGACCCACAGCCCTCTGTCAATTCACCCTCCATTCTCCAGCCAGGCTCTGCTGTATCCTCCCGATCCACGCTGGGTGCAGATAACCCCTGGGCCCCTCTGCCTTGGCCTACCTACCTCTCTTCCCTACTTCAGTGTCCTCGTCTCATCAAAACAAAACAGTTCTGTTCCCTTAGTGTCCTATTTTGTGCTAGATAAACAAATGCTCGCTAATGTGCAACTTGTCACAACATCCCTTCAACTCGCCAAAACACTTGCAGCCCTACAGAAGGAAGACTTCTCTCAATCAGGAACAATCAGACGTGGGCTGGGCAGCCTTCTACATTGGTGAGGTTTGTGGAGGAGACCAAACGCTTGCTGGGCAGGTGGATGGGGGCTGAAATAGAGACACTCATGTAAGAATCCGGGGCGGATCTCTTCTCGGCCTTTTGGCTAAGATCATGCATAGAATCCAGAAGAGGGTGGGGGAAAGACAGAGCAAGTGCTGGCAAGAGCAAGGGCTGCCCTTTTAATTTTTTTTTTTTTTTTTTAAGAAATCAGGAGTTAGCCGATGTGCTGGTTAAGCAGATGTCAAGTTCATGGAAAACAGGCCTAAAAATTGGAAACAGAAACACCAAGCTGAAGTTTTCTGTAATTAACATTGTTTTTGCTCCCAGCCTTGGACAGCCATCCCACGCCTTCAGAAAACATGTGGCTCACCTCCGTCAGGATTAAGACTCACAGTTTTATGAACGCCAGTGTATTTTTCTGCCTTACATCATTTATCTTTCTAAGTAGGAACACTGACCAAAATGGAACTCTTTCCTTAAGCTTTCAAGAGTTGCCACGAAGGATTTAAAACACACACCAAGAATTAATATTTTGAATCTCTGTGTTGTAAGTTCATTTAAAGTGCAATGAAGTCTTGATTAACTAAAACACACACACCACACACCAAGCTGTATGGAAAACTAGAGTCAAGAGATGTGCCCCCAAATATTCACTTTAGGATCTGGCGGAGCTTGGGAGGGGGCTGCTGCCTCCCTCCACTCACCTCAAAGTGGCCCAGATTCCCGAGAACCACAGATTACACCCCAACCCAGCCCTGCCTTCTGAGTCCCACGATCAACATCCGGCTGCCAAAAGAACATTTTCACTTAGATCTTATATATCTTTCACTTTATATTACCAAAGAGGTGCCCTAGGTTTTCGATTCCAAACCGGCTTTTCCATCGATTGCTCAAGTCAGAAACTTGGGGGTCCTTCCTTAGGATTTTCCTTCACTTCTCATCCGCAAATCTTGTAGGTTCTACCCCCTCCATTCCTCTCAAGTGTGCCCACTCTTCTCTATTTCCTTTGACATCACAGCCCAAGCCCTTCTCATCCTTTTCTGCCTGGACATTTTTAAGAGGCTTCTAACGGTCTGCAGTTCTAATTTTGCTCAGCTGCAAGCTATGTGCTTCACAGCGGAATGGGAAAGAATCTTTGTATTCCGTTTCAAGTTAATCACTAAAGGGATGCTACCTATAAACTTTAATTATACATATGGCCTGGCTCTGGCCACCCTGCCTCCCAGGTAATGAGCATTAAGCTAAAATACCTTTGTTTAGCCCACAGGAGACACTCTACCAGGTCCACCTATGAACGACTGTGGGAAAGAAGAAATTAACACATCCCCTTAGGAGTCTGACCAGGAAATGTTTAACTTCACTCTCTCCCCTTTTAGTGTAAAAGAAGCCTGAATTCTAACCTAGGCAAGAGGGTTCTTTGAGACATGAGGCTACTATTTTCTTAGTCTGCTGGCTTTCTGAATAAAGTCACTATTCCTTGTTCCAACAACTCGTCTCTCAATTTACTGGCCTGTTCTGCGGTGAACAGTGTGAGCTTGGGCTCAGTAACAAACAGCAGCCAGAGTGATCTTTTAAAAATGCCCATCAGATGATGGCACTTTCCTGCTTAAAACTCACCAGGGTCCTCCCACTGCATGTAGGGTAGATTCCAGACTCTTCCCCAGGGCTCACTGGGCCCTGCAGGATCTGTCTGCTCCTTTGCCACGAACTTCATCACCGGCGACTTCTGGCCACACCACTTCTTTGCTCCTCAAACCAAGCTCTTCCCATTCATGTGAAATGCTCTTCTCCAAATCTTTGCTCATCTGGCTCCTTCTCAACCTCCAGTTCTAATGTCACGGTCTCAGAGAAATCTTCCCTGACCATGCTGTGGAGAACACATTATTCTCCCTCAAAGTGTCTTCTTTATTTCTTTTACAGTCAAAGGTAATTACAGATGGCGATGAGAGCTATTTGCTCGTGTTGCCCCTGGAGTTTAAGTTCCACAAGGGAAGGGACGTGTGGTGTGCTGGACCCTGCTCACAATGGACAACTGTGTGCCATCTTCCCACTCAGTGCTGCCACGTTGATCACTTAAAGTGGCCCATGGTGGGTGGATTTACACCACGGCAATTGGCAAACGCTACAAAGGAGGACTTTCCCCACTCAAGCCCAAGAGCCAGAATCTGTTGTTAAAACTACCAGCACTCCACTGGAAGGGACTGTTTCTGTCTCTCTCCCCACTTCAGCCTCAGAATTTTGAACAGAGCACATAATAGGGCCTCAATATGTAACTATTGACATAAGACAATATGAGACCAAAAAAAAAAAAAAAAAAAAAAAAAACAAAAAAAAAAAAAAAAAAAAAAAAAAAAAAAAAAAAAAAAAAAAAAAAAAAAAACCACCAAAAACAAAACTCAAGAGAGAACAGAAACATTCAGGCTTCCAAGAACCTCACACACTAACCTGCCAACAAGGAGTAAAAGAGAAATGTGATACTTGGAGCCTCAGGGAGGGGAGGGAACTTAGAGCACTGAATATGGCTTCAAAAGCCCTGGTTCTTCTTATCCTAGCACAGCTTCAAACTTATTTGACAACTCTGGACTAATTTCTTCCTCTTCCTGGCCCTCAGTTTCTTTATCTATAAAAAGCACACACTGGACTGTGCTGGACACGCTGGACGGCTAGATGCTGTATCTCTAAGTCCCTGTGTTGGATTTAATGAAGCCCGTTTGTGTTCTCTGGTACCAATTTCTTTTCTACCCCCCGGGTCACTGCACTACACTACACAACTGCAGAGGGTGCTGTTTACATTGTAGTGGGTGGAGCGGTGCAGTGCACAGCCTGCCGAGCGGTACGTGGCGGCCCTGCCCACTCTGATTCTGGCCACTGGCCATTTCAAGGGGAGCCGTATTGGACAGTGAGTCCCTCCCTTTCCTGACATACTAACCAGCTCAAAGAGTTCAGACAGTTTGGTTTTGGTTTTCCAAGCCCTAAGATTGTCTCCTGCTTGTCATGAATGTGTGAACCAAGAGCTCTGGGCATCCGGGTTTAGCCCCAGCCCAGGGAGGGTTTGGGCAAAGTAAGAGCAAGACAAGGCTCAGGACATGCAATTTGTGGCAAGGCTTTCCCTTAAAGGAGAGGAAGCAGGGCAGTGAGGACCCAGAGAACTGCTGGGCCTGTCTGCCCTGGTCTTTGAATGCAAACTAAAAAAAGGAATTGTGGGGGCCTGTCCCTCCCAAGGCTGCAGGGCCCGCCCTACCATGGATACACCGCAGCCGTTTGGAAAGTTCTCCATCTGCATAGAGCTCAACATAGATCCACCAGAACCCCAACTACACTGGCTGCTATTGGCTAGGCTTGGTGAAGATGGAGGATGCTGGGGAGTGGAAGTGTTTTGGTTTCCTAAGAGGATAGGGGAAGCCCTCGGGTTGCTGGTATGTCAGTTACTTATGTTTTCAAAACTATCCCAAATGTCTAATCCCATTTTTAGGTCCTTAGGAGCGTTTAGGGCTCATTACTCCATCTGCCTTTGCTAGAAAACAAAGGCCTGCCTTGTGAGGTGGTGAGCTCCCTGTCACTGGAGGGGTGCAAGCCAAGGACAGCCACTTATCTGGGATGCTCAGGCTCCAAGTTCCCTCCCAGGCAGAAACTTGATGCTGAGGCCTCTCAAGAGGACCCTGAATCCCAGGACTCCTCATGAACTTGCAGATGAGGAAGGGCTGACCATGCACTGGGTCCACCCATGCTCTAGACGAGGTTGTTTTAAAAGAGAATTCCTGTTTTCAACCTCTTTGGTGTGTTACATGTGGCTTTATAACCGGAGTCAATGTCCTGGCTCTGGAAATGCTTACAGAAGCTTGAAAGCACAGCCGCTAAAGAGCTTTTAGAAACACGAACGCCAAACATTTATTTTAGAAGTGATGGAACAGAAGTCTTAACAGAGCACATGGCTCACTTAAGTTTAGATGTGGAGCCTGAACTTGACCCAGAAGTCCTCATCCGCAGCCCAGGCTTCTTCACTTCTCTGGGCTTGGAAGGTCCAGCCAGTGAGAAATATAATCCAGCCCCAGGCTTTGGTTTCCACTTCTACAATTTTCAGTGTTGGCCCAGATCAGTCCATCTAGGCTAAGTCATTGCTGGTTTCAAAGAGCTTCTCCTATAAAATCAATAAGAGGCAGGGCAGGGCTAATATTCTATTAGCCATCAAGTCCTCTGGGTGAGCAGGCTGTGCAGAGTCAGCGTTTATAGAAGAGGGGTGCTGGCTGGCCTGATCTACCCGAGGCAGACAAGACCCTAAGAGCTGGATGGTGCGATGTAACACAGGGAGGAGGGAGTCAGAGGGAAGGAGGCAAACAAGCACCCACTGCTCAAGGGACAGGCAGGTAAAGCTGATAAGATATCGCTGATGAAATGAGATGATATGACAGAGAAACTCACAGAAATTTGATCACTTTGGCAGTGGTATGGGAGGGCTTCTTGGAAGAGGAGGCCTCTTTGGAGCTGCCAGGGCCCAGAGAAAGCAGCCAGCTTTTCTCTTCTCTACTTTAACCTACTAGGAAGAACATTTACTAGAAAGACTGGGGCGGGGGTGTGTGTCTCTTCTTCTTTCATGAAGACCACAGACTTATTTGGACTGCTCTTCCCAGAGGTTCCTCACCCCCCCACCATCACATTCCTCTCCCTGCTCCCCCCAACTCCAGGCCGACCCCATGCTCAGCGAAGCTTTGATCTAGGACTTTGGCCTCTGGTACCACATAAAAGCTCTCTCTGCCCTCGTGAGTGGGGCACCCTGGGCAGACCCCTCTTCCCTGGCCCAACTCCATCAGCAGTGGGCACCAGTCCAGTGGGGTCGCTGCCAAGCCAAACAGCACTGCAGAAACAGCAAGGGACCTGCTGCCAGGTGGCAGAAAAGTGCCCTCTTGGGCTTCACCCTGGGGTGGGCTGAGCATGAGGGAAAATGGCCACATCTGCCAGCTTCTCTGGGCAATTCCTGGAGGGTGCTAAGGGGGTGCTAGCCCTAGAGGGGACCTTGACCAAACCTCCAAGGAGACAGAGCCAGGGCAGCTGAGAAATCACACCACAGATAAATGGCGTCCAGGTCAATGGCGTCAAAAAGTCCCCCAGTCAAACCTGAGCCCCGTCACACTTCAGTTCTGGTGAGTGTGGTCTAGGAGGCATCTCTCTTCCTGTGGCTGCACAGGGTGACCTAGTGTGCCTCACGGTGTAGCGGGGAAGAAGAGTTTAGGTGAGAGGAGGGTGAACCTTAAAACTTGACAACTCATGCATAATGGACATTAAAAAATTAGAAGCAAATCAAAATTTAGACTTCACAGCAATTATGGCTTAGAATTAGGGTAAGTGAAAAGACTGAACTGATTTAAAGTCAACTGAATGAAAATTATTAAGTGAAAGCAGTCAGGGTGTTACACTGATATGGCTGGAGCCACAAAAGAAAGCAGGAACGTAGGTGGGCTTTGGAGATGTCAAACTTGGGTCTCGTATTTGCCAGCAGCTGCAAGACCTTAGGCAAGTCACATGACCTCTGGGAACTGCAGTTTCTGAAGCCAGACTCCCTGGGTTCAAATCTCAGGCTGTGACTTTATGACCTGGGTGATCATGGGTAAGTCACTTAATGGCACGCCTCTGTGTCCTCATCTCTAAGATGAGGGTGATAATAGCACTCCTTTTCGCAGGATTATTAAGAACATGTGTCCTTAGCAGAAAGCCTGATTCGTGGACACCCTCAGTGTGTCAGCAGTACACATATTCCCAGCACCTCTTCCCTGCCAGACATTTTGCTTGGTGATCAGTATTACTCCTCATTGTTCATACTAATCCCACAAGGTAGCCATTATAATTTCGTTACACAGTCTAAAGAGGGGATGTGACCTGCCCAAGGGCATACACTTAAGTGCCAGGGCTGGTATTTAAACCCCAAGTCCGTGGAATATGCCCCAATATGAAGCTCGTTGGGCTCAGACTCAGTCTCCCCACCTGCACAATGGGTGTCACATCACCTCTGCAGCCACCAGGGCAGATTCTGGTCTGGAGGGTCCCAGGGATTGGACCAGAGCCTGGTCCACTATTGGGGTCTACTGTTTAGCCCCTGTCATCTTCTCTGGGCACTCCCAGCTCCTCCTGGGGTACCAGAGGACATGGCTATATTCTGCGGTCCATGGGCGATGTCTGGATCACTACCCTTTTGTGGGAAAAGAGGCATTTTAAACTTCTGCTCCACCCCCGGGTTCCCTGGGAAGTCCCACTACATACCTAGGTTTACACTGTGTAAAAACAAGGCCTGTCCCATGTCTCCTTGCATCCTCTCTGAGTCACAGTAAATAATACTGAACAGCATGGGGCCAGCTGGGCCGGCCTGGGCTGCCCACTCTGAACAATTTGCACCTTTCAAGGCCCTTCTCCCTTCAAGAGCTCCTCCTCCCCCCTCAGCAGCCCTCCTTTCCCTGCCCACCAGCAACTGCCTCACCACCATCCTCTTCTTGTCTGGAAAGAAAACCTTTAATTAAAAATGGCCTCAGAAGGGTCAGGGCTGAACGCAAAGGGGACCAGTATCTTAAGAAAGGTGACTGGGGAGAAGGTGATATTTATCTCAAAGGGGATTCCTTCATGGGGTTTCAGGCTGTTGAGGGCTAGGGGGAGGTTTTCATTGATTAATTAATTCATTCCATAACTACCTATTACTAAGTACGCCTTCTCTAGCCTAGCACTGCTCTGGACCCTCGGATACACACTTAAAACAACATAAAAGAATCCCTGCTCTCCAGGAGTTCCCGTTGTGGTTCAATGGTTAGCGAACCTGACTAGCATCCAGAGGATGCGGGTTCGATCCCTAGCCTCGCTCAGTGGGTTAAGGATCTGGCACTGCCGTTAGCTGTGGTGTAGGTCGCAGATGCGGCTCAGATCTTGCATTGCTGTGGCTGTGGCGAAGGCCGGCAGCTACAGCTCTGATTAGACCCCTAGCCTGGGAACCTCCATATGCTGCAGGTGCAGCCCTAAAAAGACAAAAAGACGAAAAAAAAAATCCTTGCTCTCATGATTACATTCCATCGGAGGAGGCAATTAACAGGTGAATAAATAAAATGGGTAATAACGCTAGATAGCGAGAAATCCCTCAATGGGACTAAAGGATGGAAGGGGGTTTATGTAAGCGAGTGCATGCAGAGGGAGGCTGAAATTTTAGTGAGGGGTGCAGGAAAGGCCTCCATGAGAGGGAGGGGGTTGGAGTGAAGACCTGAAGGAACAAGAGAGGCTCTTTGGCGAGGAGCATCCCAGGTAGGAAGAACAGCAAGTGACAATCTCAAGGTGGTGGGGATGTTTAAAGAATATTCTGGAAACTGTGTGGGCAGAGTAGAAGGAGCAAGTGGGGGAGGAGCAGAGGATGAGGTCGGAAAGGCAGAGGAACCAGATCACACAGGCCTCTTACCCAGAGAAGAAGGGGAGCCCTGGAGGGTTTGGGGAACAGGACAGGATACGACCTGACCTACATCCTCCCCGCATCCCTCTGGCGACTGGGCGCAAGAACTCAACGGACAGGGGTCAAGGATGCAGGGAGACCAGCTGGGTGGCTTTGGCCACAAGCCACGGGCGTCCCTCTGCGTGCCCCACCCCCCACGACAGCCTCCAGACCCCTGCCTGACTCCTGGTCCCAGTCCTCTGGGCTGAGCAGAGGTGGGAAGACAGATGGCAGACCAGAGCTTTCGCAGCAAGGATGACGTGGGACCAGAGAAACCTAAGGGCTGGGGGTGCGGGGAGGGGCTCGAACGCAGGCAGATCCACACTGAAAAGAGAAGAAAGAGGAGGGAGCGTCTCGGTGACCACTCTGACACATTCCGGACAACCAGAGGGGCCTCTTGGCGAGCCTGCCAGCCTCTCTGCCCCTGGCTGGCCTCACCGTCAGCAGCAAGCACATTCCACAGCTGATGTTTGGCTTGTGGTCTGGCCTGGTCTTCTTGCTGGTTTCTTCTGCTCTGAAAGGTTTTTAAAATCAGAATCCGGGTTCTCTTTAAGTCTGGGGTATGAATCACTGCCTCTGGGCCTGGAAAGAGGGAGGAGGGAGGGGCGGAGGCCCCATGTCACGGGAGCTCCCTCTCACTCAGGCCCGCCTGCCACTAAAGTGTGGATACGTGACAGGCTCCCATCAAAACACTCACTTCCAAGTTCCCAGCCAATATTTCCACCTGCCTAAGAGCTCCACAAAGTTGGCATAGCCAGGATCGACTCAACTTCCTTGTCCTTAGTCCCCACCCCCGAAACTTCTCTCCTTCTCCTTCCGTGGTGACCAAGGATGTTCCCCTCTGGTTCTCACCGGCTCCTTCCTTCCTCTCCGCTCACCAGCTTTCTATCAGGCCCTGGCGTCCTCTAGCCTGGATTGCTGCAGTAAGCATCTTAGCAATCCACTTGCTCATACCCGTTGCCTTGTCACATTCAGCTTCTCCTCACAGCACCTCTCTCCACCCCCAGCCAGGCAGGAGCTTCTCAAAACAGAGATTAGAACATGCCTCTATTCTCCCTCAAAAGCCTTCCATCGCTCCCACCTGCTACATCCAAACTCCTTGGTCGGCGTTCGGTCGTCTCTCACTGGCCTCAACCCACTTTCCATTCTTGCAGTTTCCCAAAGCACACACTCCAGCCTCCTGCCAACAGACATCAGACTGTTTTCCAGATACATTCCCTGCCCTTCTTGCATTTACAAATAATCTCTTTTCCACTTCTCAAATCCCACAGTCTTTCATCTGGACCTCTCTTGCAGCTTTTAGCACTTCCTCCTTGGTATCAGTTATTTATCCAAAGATGTTCTCTCTCCTTTTAGACCATAAAGCCCTTAAAAGACCGGACTTATCCATTATCTTTGATTCCCTAGAGCGCCTAGCAAAGCACCTAAAACAGGCCACTGTGTTAGGACTTCCTTGCGTGCATGTGCAAAGAAATTTCAGATCTCTGTCTTGCCCTTAAGTATCTTTTGGTTTACCTGGACAGACAGTTCTTATATTCATTCAATCCATATTATTTGAGCAGTGCTATGGCTGGCACTGTGGGAGAGCTGGGGATACCGGGACTGACAGACGTGGTCCCTGCTCTAGTCAGGTGGGGGATGTTTAGGCTACTATAACATGGTGTGTGCACGAGGTGTAACGCTGTGGGAAGCACGGGCATTTCCAGATCACGCAAGTGACAGATCCAAGGACTGAGTCAGGTGAGACCTTCGGGAGGAAGACCTGAAGAATAAGCCAGGAGAAAGGAGGAGGTTGAATGGGATACAGGGAAGAGTACGACTGAAGGACAGAGAGAGCTGGTGTGTTTGAAAAACAGCAGCTCATTTCAGTGGAGGTGCTTATGCACGTGGTACTGCTAGAGGGGAGTCCCGAGTGCTGGCCATGGCCAGCGATTCGGGGTCTGCTTGGCTCTGTTAAAGAGGCTAGACTCAACCCAATGGCAATAGGAAGCCATCATAGGTTTTAAGCGGGGTGGTGACCATACACTGAGTTTGCGCTTTGGTCTCGCTTCATTTGCTGTTAGGAGAAGTGTGGCTGGATGGGAGCAGGAGGGAGGATGACACCTGAGTTTGGGCTGGGGCCTCAAGCTGGTCCCATGGCTGTCTGCCTTTAAAACTGCTCCATGGGGACCCCTGCCTCTATGGACACCAGGACTTTGCATGGGCCCTGCATCCTGTCTGTGATCTGTGTCTTCCCACCCCCACTATGTTCCCTGTGGCAGAGGCTGAGCCTTATCTGATTTGGAATTTCCAGAACCTGGAGATGCCTGGGGTTTAGTGGGTGCTCAGTACATACTGGCCAAATGGAGAACCCACTTAGTTTCTTCATCTGTCAAGAGGGATCCTGGTGCCTTCCTTGCCAAATCATGAGCCTACAGTGAGAACTCTGTGAGGAGTTGCTCAGGACCCATACTCACAAGGGTCCTGGCTTGGTTTAATGGTCTGTGGTGGCCATATTGAAATTCTTAATAGTTTTTAAACAAGGGGCCCTGTATTTTCGTTTTGCACCAGGCTCCACAGATTATGTAGCTGGTCTGGCAAGCGTGGTAAGTGGTAGGAATAAACTCAGAGGAGAGCCCTATCTATACACTATTTATGGGACTTTATGACTGTCAGCAATCACTGCATGTGAGGGGCTATGAGCTCCAGGCAAAGAGCAATTCCGGTAGAAGGAGACAAGATGGGTATTGCTTGGTGGGCCTTCTTCTTGGTAGGAGGAGAAGCAGTAGTCTGAGGGTCAGGGGATGGGCGAGATAGAGAGGATGGATGGTGGAGACTGGAGACATCCCCAGAGGTCTACAGAGAATGATTTCAATGATCTTGTCCTACCTGCCTGCCACAGATATAGAAAATTGACCATTAAAACTTCATTCCTTTGGCTGAAGCCCTGCTTATTCCTTAAGTTCCTCTGATAGTGTAGCAAATTGGAATCCTAATCTCAACTTTGCCCATAAGTTCAGCCCCTAAAATCTTAGGGAAATCAGAGGGAATCACTTAGTTTTAAAGAGTCTCAGTTTCCCCTCTGTCTAATGGACATACCAGCTTTGACAGGGTCTCTGACCTCATCTGGCCTGTCCCAGCTGATGGAACAAATATGTGGGAGTGCTCTCTGCAGACTGTTGGGAGCTATACCCACTTGCTTATTTCATGATTTTTCCATGGCCTTCCTGAAGCCCATTTTGCAAAGAAATAGGACCTGGAAATCTGCAGGGTCAGGATTCTTAGTAGCCTGGCCTGGCTGGGTGATGCTGCTGGGGGAAGAAAGCTGTCAGCCCCAGCTGTGGAGTCAGGAGCCCCTTCTCTGTCATCCTGTTTGGAATCCTGGAGCACATTGCTATAGCAACTTGCCTAACTCACCCCACATGCCACGTGGAAAAACCTCTGCCCGCTTTAGAGCAGCATCACCCAAGCCACAGACTGGCTTCTCCTATATTACAGGATGAAGCCACCCACCAACCCCAAGGGCCCAGGTAAAAGGCATCTGACCAGCAATGGAGTAGTAGATCTAGCGGGTTGGACTAGGCCAGGTAGGTCCCTCTCCTCAGCTCTTCGGTCTCACCTATTTCAGGCCCTGGTACCCGGAATTTGAAGATTGGTCCCTGGTTCCTTTGGCCCAAGGCACAACCCCATTAAAATGCAAATCCCTTTGGGTAGGACACATGAAGCTGTCATCACTTATTAGCGTTGTTTCCCTAATGAATTAACTCATTGGGACTGGAGCTCAAAGCAGGTTTTGATTAGGGGGACAGGAACTGAGATGGGGGAGAGAGGGGAATGCCCAGCCTGGACCCTGAGGATGGGCTAGAGAGGCAGTAGGAGTGGCCCAGAGTATGGGCACTTAGGGGCAGATGGTAGAGCCCCACTTGGCCCTAAGTGGGAAGGCAAGTGAGGGAGAGAGGCTGCTGTATTACAAGGCACTGTGTGAGGTCCGCTTCTCACCAAGCCAGCTTCGGGATGGAGACATCACTGTCTAGCTAAGTGATTAGGGAGGGAGCTGCCTCCTCTGGACCAGTGCCACTGTGAGGATGGCCATTTGTGTACAGGTCTCATTTTCTCTGAAGACAGTATCTTCCAGCAAGGGTGTCTTATTCATCTTTCTGTGCCCTCCAGGCCCATTTTCTTTTTTTCCTTTTTGCTGCCACACCTGTAGCATACAGAAGGTCCCTGGCTAGGGGCTGAATCCAAGCTGCACATGCTGGCCTATGCTACTGCCACAGCAGTGCTGGACCCAAGCTGCATCTGCAACCTACACGGCAACTTGTAGCAACGCCGAATCCTTAACCACTGAGCGAGGCCAGGGATCAAACCCACATCCTCATGGACTATGTTGGGGTCTTAACCTGCTGAGCCACAACAGGAACTCCAAGACCCATTTTCTAAAGAGACATTATGCATGGATTAAGGGCAAACACCAAACACCAACGCTTACTCAATCAGCGTGACCCTGGGTGAGCCATTTAACCTCACGAGTAACCTGGTGATTTCAGTAGTGACTTCCTGTAGTCATAGCGAGGCTTCACTGAGCTGTGAGAGAGTGCCTGGTATCAATTAAGTGAATGGTGGGAAGAGTGATTAAGGAAATGCTACCGTTCGCTGAGGGCTTGCTGGGTGCCAGGTGCTGTTCTAAGCACTCCATGTGAATGGACCATGTATAGATCATCCAAAGCACACATCAGCCTGTGAAGTCGCTATTCTCCTATTCACAGATGAGGAAATGAGACCCAAAGGGGCTTATCCGGGGTCAGCCAAGTAGAAAGGATTTGAATCCAGGCAGTTAGGCTCCCAGGCCACGTACATACTACCATTGCTTCTGCTCAGTGAACGTGCAGGTGACAGAGTAAGTATGGGACAGAGGTGGCCGGTGGTGGTGGTGGGGGACATGTCAGCTGCACTTTTTCCTCCAGGCAGTATTTTATCCATCTTGTG
Source organism: Catagonus wagneri (assembly GCA_004024745.2). Taxonomy (NCBI): domain Eukaryota; kingdom Metazoa; phylum Chordata; class Mammalia; order Artiodactyla; family Tayassuidae; genus Catagonus; species Catagonus wagneri. The sequence continues at coordinate 13,074,240 of PVHT021183528.1, read as the reverse complement.
AAGGTTTTAAGTACAGAGTATGAAAACGCTTCATGGAATTTTGGGGGAGCTTATTTGTGGTTTACAAGAGGACCAATTCTAGTCTCCTCCCCTTTCCCCCTCACCAGCAACCAACTTCTGGACTTTGAACTAAGAATTTGTACAGTTAGGGCTTACACGTTGGGGGTGAAGGCAGTCCCCGCCTGGACCACAGCTCCCTAAAGCAAGCACTCCACCCTGAGGGCATCTGGGTGACTTTGGGGCTCATAATTGTTTGAGGGAAAATAGTTTCAAATGGCCATGAATTCCTGGTGGTAGTCCACGGTTTGATGGCAGTGGGCATTAGGGGCATCAAGCTATGAGGGCCAGCAGAGATATCATTTTTGAAATATGTTAGTGCACATTTAAAGTTTGTTTTGTAGCTGACCCTCCCTGAGTCAGCCAGAGGCTGTCACTGCCTGGGGAGGATTATGATGGATCCTTTCTCATTGCAGTTGCAATAAAACAATGTAAGTAAGACCTTGAAGGCTGTAGTGAGACAACAATCTCCAAAGTCAGGCATTAAGGAGAGAAAAGAGGGCTTTTTGAATTCTCCAAACTCCCTTCTATGTAACAAGAGCCAAGGCAGGTCAGCTTAGACTGTAGTTTGTCCTAATCAATGAGTGGAGAGGATGGAATGGAAGTCCCCTGCTGCTGGAGGAAGCTTCCACCACAGGAGGGGAGAGAAGGAGGTTCAGAGAGGGCCCAACGAAGGTGAGCTGCTGTCTGAGCTCCTCAAGAGCCGGGAGCCCTATGTGTGGGTGGGCTGGGGACAAAGAGAATGGCAAGGAGACAGACATCCCATCTCTGGGAGGGTGGGTGTTCACTGCCAGGTAGAGATGGGGTCATGGTGAATAAGGAGAAAGAGGGTCAAACTCCACTCCCATCTCTTCAGGGCCCCCAGCTCTGCTGTGGAAAGGTCCCAAAGCTACCTGGCTGTTGGTAGCTGAGAGGCTCAGCTGAGGAGCTCCCAGTAGAGTGGATATTGGGTAGCAAAGTGACAAAATTTACCTCCTTCCCTGCTCTTCTCAAGCTGGAGAGAGGGGCTTGGATCATTGGAGTCTTTGCACACCCGTGGTTTCTAGTTCTATACCTTTTCCATACAAGACTGTTCTGCTGAATAAGACACACAAGAGTCACCCTGAGTGATACGGTTCTTCTCTCCAACAGACCAAAACACTCATGCCAGGATCACTTCAAGACAGCCTCAATGGCAAAAACAAAACAAAACCCAAGTTCGTATTTTGATCAAGACTTTGGACCAGGCCTCTGGGGGGAGGGGTTGGGAAAGTTTAGATTTATTTAGAGCCCTGGCATGTATGTCTTCTCTGAGCTGCTAGTACTCCAGCACTTCCTCTAGCCTTCTCTTATCAATCTGAGTTTGAAAGTTACATCTCTGTGCATCCTTGGATCCCTTACTCGATGGTCAGTACTTTGAGTGCTGCTGACGATGATGGAGAAGAAAGACAATCTCCTAAATGCTCAATATGTGCCCGGAACTATCCAAGCACTTTATATACATTACACATCTTTGAATTAATAACTCCTTAAATTTTATTACTACCACCCCCATTTTGCAGGTGAGAAAACTGAGGCACAGATCTGGTGAGTAATTTGCCAAGGGAACAGAGTCGCAATTAGCAGAGGTCAGAGCCATCCCAGGCAGTGAGACCCCAAGGCCTTCACCCCCAAGCTGTGCCAATCTCCGCATGTGACTTCATGTCACCTGTCCAGTAACAAGTGCTCAGTAAAGACTGAGTTTTAAAAGAATCGTCATCTCTTCAACCCTTATGACAGATGTATTAGGAAAGTTCTGATCAATGGATCTGTTCTTTCTGAATAACAGTTACAAAGGTCTTTGAATTTGTCTACTTTTTTTTTTTTTTCTGGCTTTCTTGACGGTTTTTCCCACCTCATCACCCTGTCCACCCTGCAGCAGAAGCTCTAGAAAAATAGAGGTTTTGAACTCATAACGGCCTCGAGGACTGATCAACAACTTGGACTGTGACAGAGCCTCTATCCAGCCAAACTGTGCCGTCACCAGTAGGCAAACTTCCTGGTAATCCTCACACTGAATCCATGTGATGCACAGAGAAGAGATCATATCAGTCCTGCTCTGGAGCCAGGGGAATGGACCCAGTGATTTCTGTGACCTTTCTAATCTTCAGAGTCCATAATGACCAGTGATCTTTGTGGTTTTAAAATATTCACCTTTTTGTTCTTTAACTAGTTCCAGCAAATAACACTCTAATGTACAAACAGTCCCACTGTAAGGTCTACCCACACTCTACACACTCCTTCAAGGCCCAGTTCAAATGATATCTCTTCCTCCAGGAAGCCTCCCTTGTTTGCTCAAGCAGAACTGAACTTCTGTTTGAACTGCAGCCCTTAGATTCTCTACACCATGTACTCCCCAGTGCTTCTGTTTAGCTTTCCCTGGTCTCGCTTTGTGCTCAGTTACAGCTTAGACTGCATACATACTTGGGCCCTACCCCCAGCTCCTTGCAAGCAGATGTCTTTCCAGCATTGATTGATATGTTTAATGAATCCCATATTTCAAGAACCCAGACTGACCAGACATAACTCAGGGGTGGTTTTCTCCATACAAAGGGAGCTCTTAGTCACAAATCCCATTCCTGTCCTTCATTCACTCCCCTGTTCCCCTTCACCCCTGCTTTATCATTATTATTATCAACCACTGATTCCGCCCTACTGTGCACCAAATCCTGTGTTAAGAACTTTTCTTACAAGACCAGCCTCACTTAATTATGCCAACAACCTTATGATCTCAGAATATCTCTCTCCAGTCAGAGGAGGAACCCTGTTGGAGAGACTGCAGAGCTTGCCCAAGATGGTATGGCTAGTGGGGACACAGAGCCAAAATGGGGAGCCAGGTCTGATTTCAAGTCTGATTTCAAAGCCTTTGCTCCTAGCTTCCTGAGGTCAGGCTATCGCTAACCTCTAAGGCAGCCTCTCCAACTCAGGTTCTGGTGGGGCAAGGTATCTGGAGTCACACTGGATTGCATCCCCTTTCGTGGCCGGATCTCCTAGTGATTTGAAGATACTTCCTAGAGTTGTCCCCTCTTGCTAGAGGGGACCTAGAGTGGGCTTTACCACCTTCTCTGGAAGCTGGTTTCTAGGTATACACAACTCTTGCCCTGCCTTCCCCAACGCTCCCCTCTCCCCAACTTGAAGCGTCAATGTTTGTTTTCAGCTGTGACTCTAGGATCTGAACTGAACCCTACCAGCAAAGGCCTTTTTAACTACAGGCCCTCCCAGAAGCTCCCCTATAGGCAGACGGGGGCGGGTGTGTGTGTGCACTTGCTTCCTGTGGTACCCCAGGACTGGGACGAGCGAGCGCGGCTGGGCTGGGGAATTTCCATCTGTGCCCCTTGAGGGCGTCTCTCCCTCTGTCACCGAGTCTAACCCCGACCACCAGCCACAGCCGGGAACTAGAGCCCAAGCAGAAGGGGAGGCAAGGCCCCCGCGGCCACTCGACGGCGCGGAGGAGGGTCCCGCACACTTTGGCAATCCGCGGAGCAGCGCCGCTAGCCGCCGCCCCCGCGTGGCGGGTCACGCCAGGTCGCCGCGTGTGGGGTTTCCCCGGCCGGACGGCCCGATTAGGACACCACAGGGCTGGCCTGTCGCTCCCCGCCGCGCGCCCTGACACCTGGAGTGCATTAGGTGGTAGCACACTTCTCGGCGACCGCGGCGCCCTCCAGTTGATTGAATGAGCGCACAACTGAAGCGCGGGTTGGGGACGATAACCAGTCCCTACCTCGAGGGTCAGGTAACGTTTCCAGAGGCCCTGGACCGCCGAGCTGCGCCCCGCTGCCTTTGGCCGGTCCGGGGACGGCTCGCCCCAGCCTGGGCGCCGACCGCCACGAGGCTTCGCCCTGTCCCCGCCAGAGGGACTACAGGCAGCTTTCGGCTCTTGCCTCTCCCCCAGCCTCCCCCACCGCCCGGCCCCTAGCCCCCGGAGCCGCCGCTCCCAGCTCTCCACACTTGGGGATGCTCCCTCCGCGCGCCCTGTCCCCTCCCCTTGCTCCGGCCGGCCGCGCGACTTCCGTGCTCCCGGTAACCTATGCGTCCCCACTCCTCCGGGGCCGCCCGGGAGCCCGGCGGGGCCCTTCGAGGTACCCAAGGCGCCTGACGGGCCATCCGCTCTCGGCGCTTTTTAATTCAAGCCTCTTCAACTCTTCCCAAACACACCAAAGTCCCGGCTGCAGACCGCCTCCACGCGCCTCCCCCTTGTGCGGAACTTGGCGGAGCCGCTAGACTGCAGCCAGTTCCTGGGGGACCCACGTCCCCAAGAGCCGCTGAGGTCGGACCCTGGGAGCGCATCGCGTCCCACTCCTGGCAGCCGGATCCGAGGCCTCAGCGGGCCAGGGAGGGGCTCCCGGAGGCCAGGGAAGACGGAGGGGGCACGTACCTGGCCACAAGCTGAGGGCCCAGGCCACCAGGAGGCCCCTGGGCAGGTCCATGGCCCGCGGCGCGGCGGCGGGGCCCTGTGCGGAGCGGCAGTGGGGGGCGGCGTGCCAGAGCGGCAGCCTCCTCTGCGCCGCGCCCGGAGCCTGCACTGCGCCCGGCGCCCGGCTCCCTGACAGCCCGCGGCTCCTTCAGAGGAAGTGGGAGGGCCCGAGCGGCGGGGAGGGGCGCCCGAACTCCGCTGGGCTCTGGCTGCGGTCCAGTCTCGGCCCCTCTGCCACCTGGGCAGGCGGCAGGCTTCCGCCTCCACGCCTCTCCTGAGCTCTGCTGCCCCCATCCCACCTTTGCCTTAGGAGAAAACCCCAAGAGAACCGCTTCGGGGAATCCCCTCAGCATGCAGTCGTCTTTGTCCGCACCACCATCACCAGATTCAGAGTCTGTTCAGGAAAAGTGGCTTAGAATCCTATTTCCCAGAGGAAGGAGATTCAGAAAGCTCAGAGGGGTCCCTCCGGTGACCTAGGACACCGGCCATGACTCTGGTCTTCCTTGGCTGGGAGACGTCCCTTAAACGCCCATTCTGAGACAAGCCCCTGCTCTCCTGCACCCTGGGGCTTGGAATGGAAAGGCCACAGTGCTTCTCCTGATCCTAGGATAAATGCAGAGCACCGCCCCTCCTTCCACCTCCACTCTGTCAGCTCCCACACCTGAGGCATTCCAAAGCATTCAGGGGGACCCCTGTGCCCACTGCTACCATAACAGTCAAGCTCTTCCTTGGAAGCTAGCCACCTTCCTTCCCAGCTCTCCAAACCACTGACAATTAAATTCAACGCACATTTGTTGCACAAGCTTTAAATCAGGCCCCTGGACCACAACCCGCGGGTGTGGAGGCTGGCCTTTCTAGCAAGGAAGAAAGCTGAGGCAGAGCGTAGGATGGCCAGTGTGGTGAAAACTAGACCAGAAGTCCCATATTACTTTCCTTCTCAGAAAAACCTTCCCCCACTCTCCCTCCCCTGTACCACTATCCTGACCAGGTCAGGTCCCCAGACACATGCTCATTTTCTCTCTTCCCACTTGCCACCTCCATTTTTTCCAATGTACTTAGTAAAGAAACTAGCTATTAGTGTAATCATTTGATTTACTTTTCTCTCCTTGCCCAGACTGAAAACACCATTGGGCTAAGAATCCCTGTTTGGTTCACAATTGAGCACTCAGCTCGCAGCAACCCAGGAACATTGTAAGGAGGAGGATGGATGGATAGATGAGGGCAAGTGATGTGTGGGTGCATTGAGGGCGGAGTTTTCTATCTGGGAGGGATTGGTTTCCCAGAGGAGGTGACATTCAGGTTGGGTCCTGGAGGAGGAGGTGAGTTTTGAGAAGGCCCAGGTTCACACAGGGCATTGTACCTGCCTTCCCAACAACTCTCTCCTCTTGCTGGTTACCTTGGTTTTCATTCCACATCCTCACCGCTCCTAGTCAGCCGCAGTCTATGGAGGAAGATGATTCTGTCTCTGGTGAGTGTGTGTGTGTGTGTGTGTTGGGGGAGGCATGTGGTTTAGGCTGAAATGAATCAGTGTATTGCCATCCTCTGGCCAGAGTTTAAGAAGAGCAACATGACAAAGGAAGAAGGTTTTCTGGGAAATAAGCATTCTTGCCCCTCTAAATGAGCCCCTAGAATGAACTAACTAACTAGCTTACTAACTCTCTCCCCTCTTCTCTCCTACCCTCACACCCCAGGCTGGGACAAAGAATCATGTAGTTCTGGAAGTTGACAGAGCTGAGGTAGAGAAAAGAGATCTGGCCCTGAGATGAGGCAGATGCTGGATGACAGACTAGAGAAACCAAGTGCAGGAGGGTCTTACTGGGCCCCTGAATTGAGCCACCCGCTCAGACCACTCTGATGAAGACTTTCCAGTTAGGTGACCAATGAGTCCTCTTTATTGTTTAAATGGGTTTGAGTCAGGATGCTTTGCATTTGGAGCTGCCTGATAACAGCTCTCTAAGGAGCTGCAAACCACTTCCCTGCCTTATACAAATCCATGCTTTCTCTAGTGTTCTCAAATCCCAAGTGCATGGGAGTTGCCTAGCACACTTGTGAAGACTTTCCCCTGAGATCAGGAAGTCCTGATGGGTGTCATGGGCACTCTGCTGTGCAGGTGGGCTGAGGACCCCTGCTGAGACTGCCTGCTGCTTGCCGAAGGGGCTCTCTGGTGGGCATGTTACTGCTGGTCTTAAGGAAACAGCTCAGCCATTCATTAACTCACACTGTCCTCATCAGGGGCATGAGGCTCCTGAATACATGATGTGTGCCTTTGTGTGGTCTGGGGGGGGGGACGGGGAGAGGTGTGCCCTCACTTACTCTTACAACTTGTACTTGAGTGCCTGCTGTACCTCTCTGCTCTGCAAGTCACACAAGAGAAGCTGAGATGAGACATTATCTCGTATTTATTGATGCAATCATTATTTATTATTTAGTCATTCATTTAAACCATTTATTATTTAATGATTATTGAACATTATTTAAATCACACAAGGCAGCAGTGTGTGGGAAAGAAACACAAGATCCAGAGTCAGTCTGGAGATCAGAATTGGATGACATGCTTTATGGAAGCTGGGATTTGAGATGAATAGTAATTATAAGTCATCTTTTATATGTACATAGCATATTTATTTATTTAGTTATTTTACTGAGGTGTAATTCACACACCATAAAATTCACCATGCAATTCAGCAATTTTCAGTATACTCACAAAGTTGGCAACTGCTACTACTAATTTCAGAATATTTTCGTCACCCTCAAAAGAAACTAATCATTAGCAGTCACTCCCCATTCCTTCCCCCCAAGCCCCTGGCAAGTACTAATCTATTTTCTGTCTGGATTTGTCTATTTTGGACACTTCATGCAAATGGATTCATACATACAATATGTGGCTTTTTGTATATAGCTTCTGTCACTTAGCATGTTACCAAGGTTCATCCACATTGTAGCATATCAGTATTCTGCTCCTTTTTATTGCCAAATAACATTCCATTATATGGCTGTAGCACATTTTGTTTATCCACTCATCAGGTGATGGATATTTGGTTGTTTCCACTTTTTGGCTCTTACGAATGATGCTGCTATGGACATCTTTGTGCAAGTTTCTGTGTGAACAAGTTTTCAGTTCTCTTGGGTATATACCTAAGCATTTAAGGTATACTAAGGAGTAAAATTTCTGGGTCATATGGTAACCCTACGTCTAATCATCTGAGGAACTGCCAAACTATTTTACAGTGGCCACACTATTTTACATTCTCACAGGCAATGTATAAGGGCTGTACGTGGTGTTTCATTAACTTTGAAATCTGTTTCACATCTATGATCATGTTTAATAACAGTAATAATAATAATAAAGAGGGTCACAAGGGTCCTGCAAGGAATTACGTTCATTTTTATAGATAAAGAAATTGTGTCAGTGAGGATTCTTTCAGTTGCAAGGAATAGTAACTCCACATAAATTGACTGAAGCAGAAAAGGGAATTTACCAACTCATGTAAGTAGAAAATAGAAAGGTGACTGCTGCAGGTATGGCTGGATCAAGAGTCTCAAAGGAGACACTTGTCTTTTTGTGTCTTCTCTTAGTTTTGCATCACTTTGCTTTCCTTTTCTGCAGCAGATAGGATTTCTCTGTCTACTAGAAAGATGTAACCAGGGGACCCAAGCTTAAACTTTATAGATTCTAAAGGGAGAGAGATAGTCTCCTCTACTGGATCCAGCAGAAAAGTTCAGAGTTTTGGTTCACGCTGCCCCTGAACCAATCAGTGTCCGGAGAATATGGTACTATAATGGGCCCATCTGGGGCACATGCCCAACCCTGAGGAGTTGGGAAGAGAAGGGCATTATGAATGACAGCCCTAACAGGACTACATATTATAGGAGAGAAGTTCCCTAAAGCAAACAGTAAAAGGGGGATGACAAAGTATACTGGACAAAATCCATAGTTATCTATGGACAAAATCCATAGAAATCTAAGTTCAAAGCAGCAAGAGAGTCACCCAAGATCCCACAGCCTTCACATGGATTAGAATCCAGGTGTTCTGGCAGCATATTCAGAACTCATCAGAGCATCACATCTGGATGGGGGAGGCAACTATTTCAGGCCAGGAGTGCCTGTGCAAGTTTAGCCCAGAGAGTCCTGTGGGCAGGTCCTCTGACTCTCAAGCTCTCAGTCTGGGCACCCTCTTCTGGGGGGGTCCCTTGCTTCTCTAGGAAGGAAAGGTGGGGGAGATGCCATCCCTTCCAAAGAACCCACAGCCACTGAGCACTGATGACAGAAGCCGAGTTCAGTTAAGACTCACATACTCTTCTTCCAGGAAGGTACCTGGGGCAGCCCAATCTGCTTTCATTTTGGAGGGCACCCCTGTCTTTTTACCCAGAGGGGATGTTTTTGCCTCCATGACCTAGGGTGTCCTGGTTTGCCTGGGACCAAGGAATTCCTGGGGCTGCTGGACTTTCAGAGTCAAAACTAGGGCAATCCCTGGCCAACTGGACAGACTTATCCCCCTATCTCTGTCTGTTTTGGACTTCTGCCTCATTTTCTTCCATTTTTATCTCCAACACTTCCCTCTCCACCCTTCCCCTCTCGGGTATCTCTCTTTCCCATTCTCTGGTTATTTCTCTCTACCTTCCCTGATCTCAGGTGCTTCCCATGCAGCCACTCTCCTTGTCAACATGGCAGTGGGGGGTTGGAGGGTCTGCTTTGAGGCACACTCTGGCTCCCCAGCTCCTCTCTGTCCCCACACCATCCTATCCCCCATGGATCTGGCCTCCTCCTTATGCTTTGTCTGTCAGTTTGTACTTAGAAAATGCAAACTCTTGTTTTTTTTTTAAGATTAACTTAAGTAAACTTACAGTTACTGGGAAGGCACATCTTCTGCCAAAAAATGATATAATAAATTCCAAAGCAAAAAAAAAAAAAAAAAGGAACAAAAAGATGTAGAAAAGAAAGCTACAAGACTGCTTTAGTTATCTGCCATTTGAATGACACATGTCAAAGTTCTGGGCCAGTCATGTGGATGACGGAAAGGGGATTGTGTTTGGCACCTAAGTAGGGGCTTAGAGGGTTTCCCTTGGTTTCTGTTTGTCAGGCCAGGTCTCATCTCTGCCAACAAAGTAAAGGACATTAACTTTGAACAAATGTGTTTACACCAGTGGCTTACGTTTGCCTCAGGCACTTTCCACTTGAAGTAGAAAGTCCATTCCAAACGTTGGGGTGGGTGGATGCCACCTTCTTCCAAATGCTGCACCTGAGCCCCAACCTCAGTCTAGCTGCCAAGAGTCAGTAACTGGGATTTCTACTAGGATCAAGCCCTATATCCGACCTATACCAAATCCAGGAAGTTATTTTCTGATCTTCATTTCTCAAGCCACAAGTATGTACAGCATTTGCAGTAAAGATATCAAAGTGAAGGAGAATGGCCACAGCACAGATAGTGGAATGGATAAGGAAACATCCTTTTGATGAAAAATATGTCAAAGAATATGACAGTACACAAAGCACCTTAAAAGTCTAGAGGTAGCAGACAGTATGCTAGTTAAGAGGCCATTTCTCTTGAAGCTAGATGAGCTAAACCCTTGACATTGGACCAGACTGGAAAAGGCACATCAGAAACATCTATCCCCAGCAACAAGTATATGAAGAATACCTGCCTACAGCTGAGCACTTAATATGGCCAAATGTAACTCCTCTATCATTCCCTTTAGTCATCAACACAGCCCAGGTGGTTGTCCAGGACTTTCATCCTGGCCCTGGCTGGGCTGAGATATCAAGGAGACTCCATGAGAGTTAGGGGTATGGATGGAGCGCACAAGGGTAAAGATGAGCTTACAAGGGGCTCTCAGGAAGCAATTATGACATTAGACTAAGACAGCAAAGAAAGGAATTCCCACAGCACATGGACCAAGGGTGAGGGATCAGATGCTGAGCCCTTCAAGAAGTGTTTTATGAAGTACCACACTAGGGATGGAGGTTGAACCAGATGTGGTTCTTGCCTCTCCATGAAGCTCCTAATCCAGGAGAGGAGGCAAATGTCTACAATACTAATCAGTGACTACTTATTGCACTGGATACTTATCATTTCCTTTAACCCTTGTGACAATCCTGCAAAGTGGTATAATTACTATCTGCCTTTGATAGAAAAAGAGCTTAAGCCTCAGAGAGGTTAAGTGCCAGAACTTGCACAGGGTGGACCTAGGATCTGAACCTGGTCTGGTCTGATCCCAGGTTCTCAGCTCCTAATCCCTTGGTTTCATTGGTATTCAGTGCTGGATGGTAGATGGCACTGTGCGAAGTCCTATAACAGAAGTTGACCAAGTGCCAGGGGAGCACAGAGAAGAGTCAGGGAAGGAGGTAATATCCGAGCTGGCCTTGGAAGTAGGAGCTTTTCAGAAGGGAAGTGGGGAAGGGCATTCTAAGTAGAGGAAGTGGCCAACAAACATGGGTCTGTGCAAGACAGCAGGAGTTCAAGCTGTGCCCAGGGAACAGCAAGCAGTCGAAAGTGGCCCAAGTGTAAAAACAGAGGAAACACCAGTTCTGGGATTCTTTACCTTCAACAGTCAGCTGCCTCTGGAGAATCTGGGGAGAGGAAATCTGCTCCCGGGTTAGCCCAGAGAAGCCACTTTTTTGGTGTCACAGTCACTGTCAATACTCCAACATATTTGCTTAGCATGCACCGTTCCTGTGAGTGCTTCAACCTGCAAGCCCAAAGGGCCTCTGTTCCCTGGAGCTCTTGCGGCAGGCTGGGACTGCTGGAGACTTAGTGGGAGCAGCCCTCAACCAGTATCCCGAGCTCCCACACCTCTTGCTGTGGACTAACATTTGTATGTCCTCCCACTCCAAATTCGTACGTTGAATCCTAACCTCCAAGGTGACAGTATCAGGAGACGGAGTCTTTTGGAAGTGACGAGGTCATGAAGGCAGAGCCCTCATGAATGGGATTCATGCCCGTATGAAAGTGATCCCAGAGAGTCCCCTTACTTTTTGCACCATGTGAGGTTACAGCCAGAAGTCACCATCTATAGACCAGAAAGCAGGACCCCACCAAACCCCGGATTTGCCGACACCTTATTCTGGGACTTCCCAGCCTCCAGAACTGTGAGAGACACAATTTCTGTTATTTAAAAGCCACCCAGTCTGTGGTATTTTTGTAACAGCAGCCTAAATGGACCAAGACATTCCTCCCTAGGGACAACTCTGAGGTATGCTCTACAGCCTCCCTGGGAGCCCAGGGGACTTGAACCCATTTCCCACAATGGCCACTTGCTCACTACTGCATGCAGCACTGACATCCTTCCCTTCCCTTGACCATGCTTCTTAGGATCATCTCCCCCCCACCACCACCCCCCAAGTATTTGCACTTAAATCCTTGTATCAGGGTCTACACCCAGCAGAACCCAACATCAAGCAGATGGTTTAGAGAAGTGAAGTAACTCGCCCCAAGTTTCATAGCTAGAAAGTGGCAGCACTAGGATTTGAACCCGGGGACATGGGTGGAATACAGATAGTGCCTCCAAACCACTCTAATTATACTGCCTCCAGACTTTCTCACATCTGTTCAAGCATCTGGAATATCTGGGGATGCCTAAAATTCTTCCATTTGAGTTTCTGGCTCCACGTATACTTGTGGAAAAAGAAAATTCTCCTTGGGAGCTAGATTAGCCTATTAGCTAATATCAGCCATTCACCTGTAGTAGGAACTTACCACATTTTCTTACTCAAGGTCCTTGAACAGAGAAGGAGCTTTAACAGGGAAGAGAAAGGAATATGATTTTGTAGGGAACATGGGTCAGGAGCACCAACTTTTATTCTGCTGGAGGGACCAGGAGGAGAAAGCAGACCCTCAGAAAGGCAGCTGAGAAGGTGATAAAAATGAGTACGTCCTATTTCCCCATTTAGTAGAGAGCCATTTCTAGCCCTCTGCTGACGTCCTCAGCGTGGAAAGCACGCAGGGATTTCTGAATGCCACAAGTTGCATAAGTAATCTTGGAAATTGAAGAGAAGAGATAGGGAAGCACAGCCCAAGACAAACCACTAAAAACATTCGTGACAGTGTGACCACTGACAAAACCCACTATCTAATCTCTATTTCCAGCCAGTCTTGTTCAACCCAGCGACTAGAATTTTAAAAGGATGCTACCTCCCTCTACCTCCTCTTCTGCCATGGGCTTGAGGGGCTGGCCTTGTCCCTGTGACCAAATGCCTGCCAGGCTTGGGAAGCCACCAGTGGGTATTTGCCTGGAGACTCTGTTTGTCTATCCTTATTTCTACAAAGAGGATTGATCTGCTTTGCCATGGGAAGCCGTCCCCAGACCGTCCCAGCTGCTGCTGCTCGTCCTCAGGCATGTACTAGAAATAAACATCTCCCAAGCAGTTTGCAGCTGGGGGCAGAGGCCAAGTGGTGGTGGCTGGGGATGGGGAGATAGGTATGGTGGGTGTGGATGTTTTAGTTGATATTTGGGTAACAAATACTTCTGTGAGCATTTTTTTCCTTGCTGAGCATTAGTGAAAAAAATGTGGGTGCAAGTGCTAGGCTTAAGGCCTCTTAAGAACTTCCCCCTCAGTGAATGCCAAAAAATTAAGCAGAGGATTATTGCAAGGGAAATGGAGACAGCGGCCTCCTTGGTGCTTGCAGAATTTCAAAACAGGCTCTGCAAATGACTGGTGGTCCTTGCAGTTTCTCATGGGCCTGTGGGGTAGGGAGTGTAGTGGTTACACACATGGCTCCTGGGCTCAGAGAGACCTGGGTTAGAATTTCTGGTCCTTTGTCAGTGGGGTGACTTGCAACTTACATTTCACTGCCTATTGAATGAAAATGATAAAAAACCAGCTCCTTTAGACCACTTACCAAGTGCCAGACAACTGACGTGTATTAACTCACTGAGTCATCACAAAAGCTGTATGAAATTGTTGCTCTCATTATTCCCATTTTACAGATGAGGCACAAAGGTTCGTAACTTGCTCAAGGACAGTCAACAGATAAGTGGTGGAGCCTGGAGATGGCCTCAGGCAGCCTGGCTGCAGCACCCTTGACCACTCTCTGCCTCTTGGGTTTCTATGAGGAGCAGATGAAATGCAGCCTATAGAGGGTTTGGCGCAGTGCCCGCCACGTGGCAAGCTCTCAATAAATGTTAGCTTTTATTATTAACAACATATGAAATGAGTTGAGCTATCCGCACCATTTGAGATTCTTAACAATGCCTGACATTTGTTTTGCTCTGTATATAATTCCAAGAGCTTTCCAATTATGTCTCCTGTAACACCCCCTGATGCCCTGTGAGGGCAGTCGGGCAATTTAGAGTGGCCTGATTATTGGACAAACAAGCATACAGAGACCCCAAAACAGTCAGTGACTTGCATGAGGTCCCACACTAGCTCTCTGCTCATACCATCCTTCAGTAAGCTTGAACTGATATTCCCACAGCCTGAAAAAAAATGCCAAAGAACCATCAGCATGTGATCCTTTGGTAAGTGTAATTCAGATTCTATTTACTCAAACATTTTTATACCCAACTGTATAAACTATGATACAACAATAACTATTAATTGTGTATACTCTAGTTTTTAACATAGGGATCTGAAGAGATTACAATAAAAGAAGATGTGACAAACCCAGTAAATCACCCAACAAGTAAAAATAAACATAGAAGACCAAGAGGCAAACAAGAGAACTAAGACTGGGACAGCATTCTCCAGTTTCTAAACATGTGTGATGTCATTTCAACATCCCAACAAGCCCCTGCCAAACAGGACCAGCTTCATAATTGTGCCATAAAACCTGGGCTGAGGAGAGTCACTGTAATGGAGAATCATGTTACTAAACCTAAATCTTCTACTCTTGTTGAGTTTTGCCTGTGTGTAGTTACTGAAAGAGTTGTGTTAATGTCTCTCACTACCTTTCAGGAAGACACTAGAGCTGGAATGCTTGGTTTCAAATCTCAGCCCCGACATTTAGTAATTTGGTGACTTTGGTCGAGTTTACTTAAGCTCTAGGTGCTGCAGAATTCTCACCTATTGAGAACAACCACCTCATGGAGCTACTGTGAGAACTAAATGAGTTAACACATATAAAGTGTTTAGAAAAGTCCCTGGCACATAGTAAGTGGTTATTGTTTTTATAAAAATAGAAACAAAAAGTAAGCTCCCACAGAGGCTGTAGAATCATGTATCCCTCTTGCAAGTCTGTGTTTTTGCTTTCTAGATTTTGAGACTAGGTCATCAGGTGCACACAAATTTAGAATTGTCACAGCTTCTTAGTAACTTGAACCTTTCATTGTTATAAAGGGTCCTTATCATTAAAAGTGCTTTTTGCCCTAATATCTAGTTTGTCTGACAATAACATAGTTACATGGCTTTCTTTTGGTTAGTGTTTACATGGAATATCATTTTCCCTTCTTTTGCTTTCAACTTTTCTGCAGCTTGGTGTTTTAGACCTACTCATGTCACCAGCGTTTAGTTGTTTTTAAGTTTAATTTGTTAAACTGTTTTTTTTTTTTGTATCTTTAATTTTTTAATTTTATGGCTGCACCCTTGGCATATGCATTGAATCTGTGGGCCAGGGATAGAATCCAAGCCACAGCTGCAACCTACACCAGATCCTTTTAAGTCACTGCACCAGGTTGGGGATCAAACCCCTACTTCTGCAGTAACCCAAGCTATTGCAGTTGGATTCTTAACCCACTATGTCACAGTGGGAACTCCTGTTTAATTGTGTTTTAATTGGAGCACTTGGTCCATTTACATTTAATTGTCACTATACCTGAGTTTAAATCTATTTAGTATTTTCTATTTGTCCTGTATGATTTATGTTTTTTCTTTTTTTCTTGCTTTCTTTTTGATAGGTTATTTGTAATTATTCTATTTCTCCCTCTGTTAGGTGGGAAGTAATAAAGTCATTAGGTATCCATTAATAATTCCCTAGAGAGTCCAGCAAGCATCTTTTAGATTTATGAAAGTCTAATATTAAGTGTTTTTATCCCCTCTCAGACAATGCAAGGTCCTCACAGTATTTGCACTGCTAGTCTCCTGATTTATATACAGTTGATTTTGTTTATTTTAATTCTCATTTTATTTTATTGTCTTTTAAGGGCTGAATCTGTGGCATATAGAGGTTCCCAGGCCAGGGACTGAATTGGAGCTGTAGCCCCTGGCCTATGCCACAGTCACAGCAATGGCAGATCTGAGCCATGTCTGTGACCTACACCACAGCTCATGGCAACACCGGATCCTTAAACCACTGAGCAAGGCCATGGATCGAACCTGCATCCTCATGGATACTAGTTAGATTCGTTTCCACTGGGCTACAAAAGGAACACCTCTCTTTATACTTTAAACACAAGGAGACTTTAGTATTTTCTTAGCCAGTATTTAGATTTATCCACATATTTACCATTTTTGTTGCTTTTCCTGCATCTTTGTCTTTCTATATGTGATAATTTTCCTTCTGCCAGAAGAATACCATTTAGTATTTCCTTTAGGAATGGATTTTCTGGTGTCAAATCCTCTCAGTTCTTGTTTGCATGAAAATAACATTATTTTGTATGAAAAAAAATTATTTAATTTTTATTTCTGAAGGACATTTTCTCTGGGCATTATTTTTTTTTCCATCACATTGAAATTACGATACCATTGTCTTCTGGGTCATGTTGTTTCTGATAAGACGTCAAACATCAGTTTAATCATTGCTTCTCTGAAGGCTTAAATGTCTCATTTTCCTATAGCTGGCTTTAAGATTTCTCTTTTTCATTTTGGCTTAAGAAGTTTTGCTATAATGTAAATTTATTTTTATTTATCCTCCTGAGATTAATTTGGCTTCTTTTACCTATGAATTTAAGCCTTTCATCAGTGTGGAGAAACAAGCCATCATCTCTTCACACATCTGTATGAAGGGATGGAAATGTCCATCCCATTTCTCTCTCTTTTACCACTGGGACTGCAATAAACATTGATTAAACTTAACACTGTATCTCTTATAGACTGAATGTTGTGTACCCTCAAATTTCATAGGCTGAGATCTAAGTCCTGATGTGACGGTGTAAGGAGGTGGGGGCCTTGGGAGGTGATTGGGTCAACTGTGGAGCTCTCATGAATGGGATTGGTGCCTTTATATAAGAGACCTTGGAGAGTTCTCTTGTCCCTTCTGCCACATGAGGACTCAGCAAGAAGGCATCATCTATGAAAAAAGAAGTGGGTCTTCAGCAGACATAAAATCTGCTGATGTCTTGATCTCAGACTTCCCAGCTTCCAGAACTGTGAGAAATGAATATTTGTTGTTTAAGCTACCCAGTCTATGGTATTTTTGTTATAGCGACCTAAATGGACTAAGACAATATTCTTCATATCTTATCCTCCTCTTTGCATTTTTTGATTATTTTTTCTTTCTATGGTTCATTCTGGATTTTCCCCCTGCTTTATCTTCCAATTTATTGTCTTTCCCTAGCTGACTCAAACCTATTCTTTAAGTTCTTACTTTTGGTTAATTTTTATTTTGAGAATTTCTATTTGGTTCTTAATAGTTCTCTGTTAAAATTTTAAATCTTGTCTTTTATCTCCTTGAACACTGGAAACATAATTATTTTAAGGTCTGGGTTTGTTCAACCAGTCATTATGCTGTTTCTATGTGTATTGTTTCTCCTGATCCCCACATATGATGTCTCGTCTGCTCATGGGACTGGTTATCTTTGTGAATAGTTCATTGTACTTGAAAACTGTTTGTAAAAACAAATTGAAAACTTAAATTTTATCTTCCAAAAAAGGACTATTTGCTTCTGATAGGCTCCCAAGGCCATTCAGATCACATGAACACTGTTAATACTAGGTTTGGTTTTGTTCTCTTCACCCATGGCATGTGGAAATTCCCAGGTCAGGGATCGAACCCATACCACAGCAGAGACTCAAGCCACTGCAGTGACAACACTGGATCCTGAACCTACTGAACTACAAGAGAACTCCTATTAATACTGTTAATAATGTTAGTTATGGGATTGAAATTTTCTTGGATACCTTGATGACCAGGAGCTGGGTTGTAGTCTATGTGAGGGCTGGTTTACTGACAGTCCTCCCATTACTCTTAGAGGATAGCCCTTCGGGTTTTATTTTATTTATTTATTTTTGTCTTTCGTCATTTTGTTTATTTATTTATTTTTGTCTTTTGTCATTTTTGGGCCGCACCCACGGCATGTGAAGGTTCCCAGGCTAGGGGTCTAATCGGAGCTGTAGCCACCAGCCTATGCCACAGCCACAGCAACGCGGGATCCGAGCCGCGTCTGCGACCGACACCACAGCTCACGGCAACACCGGATCATTAACCCATTGAGCGGATCGAACCCGCAACCTCATGGTTCCTAGTCGGATTCGTTAACCCACTGAGCAAGGCCAGGGATCAAATCCGCAACCTCATGGTTCCTAGTCGGTTTCGTTAACCACTGAGCCACGACGGGAACTCCCCCTTCAGGGTTTAAAAGTGTTAAGGGGTTTACCATGATCCCTACTTTTGCAGACCTTGAAATGCAACTTTTTCCCTTACCCACAAACATTGTCAAAAATGCTTCCTAATTTCTCAGCTGCATCTTCTAGGTTTGCAAATAAATGCCCCAAATGCCAAGCTCCGCTCTCTGGTATTCTTTCCTCTTTCACACCTCAGTCCAGTCATTTTTTAAAAACTGCTTTTAACAGCTTTTCCATACTTTCCATTTCAGAAAATTGAAATATTTTAATTTCATAAAATATTTTGTCCAGTTTTTAAAATTCCCAGACAGAAATTTTGTCTGCATTACTCAACCTGCCCAAATTGGGAGTGTAATCCAAAGTATGACAGTGTCATTTCCTCAAGATGACCTTTAATAATATCTCATAAAACTTAAGAATTTTTCGGGTGAACTTTCTAGAATTTCCTATTCAAAGGCAAGTTCCTCTGGAATGGTGATTTTATCCAGTCTTATCTAGTAACAACTTGACAACTAGGAGGCAATCACCTCTGGAACGGTGATTTTATCCAGTCTTATCTAGTAACAACTTGACAACTAGGAGGTTAGTTCATTCATCTATTCAACAAATTTCTATTGAGTATTTGCTCTGTCCTGGGCACTGATCTAGGCTTTGGAGATAGAATGGTAAGTAGAATAGACACTGTCTCATCTCTCCCAAAGTTTAAGGGAGAAAGAAAGAGAGAGTAATGAAAAAATAGCTGCACTCTAAAGTGATGAGAGATCGAGAAGAAAATTGAGAACAACTGATCGAAATAGGAAGAGCAGGAGGGTGCCAAGTACAATTGTGAGGCTTTGTCTGCAAGCACCAAAAAACCAGGCCCAAATGGGCTTAAATAATGCCTGAATGTATTATTTAGCACAAAATTCTAAGGTTAGAGGTGGAGGACATCAGACAGAGGTCATTAGGACCCTGCCTTTTCCCTCATGGTCCTCCAGCTGGTACAAGGCGGCAGCTGAAGCTCCATTTGTCTCATCCAGCCATGGAAACATCTAGAGGAAAACAGGAAGCCCCTGAGCACCTCTCCTCATTTTTCATTGGGCAGAAGTGGGTCACACTCCCTCTCTTCAACCAATCACTGGCAAAGGGAATAAAACTACCACAGTGAACTTATATAGTCACAATCTGTTCCTGGCTGGGAATGGGGCCATCTTCCCTTGGATCATGCATGGGACAGACCGGTTCCTCAACAAAACTGAGGTTCTATGAGGAAGGAAGAAAAAAGGAACAGAATGGATGCTGGGCAGCCAGCCAGCAGTGTCACCACAGGGAGTTGGTATTAGACGGGGGAGGCCACCAAAGACAAACTACCCATTCCACAGTACCAATGCATTTTACACGTGCATTCTACCCCAGAAACCAACAGTAACAGCTAACATTATTCAGTGTTCACGTATGTGAATCCACTTGGACCTTATGACAGCCACATGAGGTGAGTCCTCTTATGATCCTCATTTTATAATAGCCAAACTGAGTCACTGAGTGTTGAAGATCTTATCTGAGATTATATGGTTGGTGAAACCTGGATTTAAGCCCAGGCCATTCAGTTCCAAAACTAATGATTTTACCCTCTTTGATAAAAGCTGTCTCTAACAAGGTAAATGGAGATGATTATTCTGATTTTTCAGATGAAGAAATTGAAGTTTAGAAATGTGAGGTTCGTAGTTCCCGTTGTGGTGTGGCGCAAACGAATCCGACTAGGAACCATGAGGCTGTGGGTTTGATCCCTGGCCTCGCTCAGTGGATTAAGGATCCGGGGTTGCTGTGAGCTGTGGTGTAGGTTGCAGACGTGGCTCAGATCTGGCATTGCTGTGGCTGTGGTGTAGGCTGGCAGCTATAGCTCTGATTCAACCCCTAGCCTGGGAACCTCCATATGCCACAGATGTGGCCCTAAAAAGCAAAAGCAAAAAAAAAAAAAAAAAAAGAAATGTGAGGTTCATTTATCTACTTACTTACTCATTTAACAAAACTTTATCGAGTCCTTTAATACTCCTGGTGCTATGCTAGGCTCCAAGGGTGTGATTCTGAACAAGATACTGCCCTTGACCCTGTGATGCTTACAGACCAGTGGGATGGTAATGACTGAATGCCCACTGTGATGCAAAAATAAATGCTGTAGGCTCTGGCATCAGAAGCTAGTGTTCAAGTCCCAGCTTTGTGGCTCACTAGCTGTGTGATCGTGGGCAAGTTTCTGTTTTAATTACCTTTTCTCCGTCCGAAGAGTGATGGAGAGGTTACCTCTGTAGTGTTATAAGGATAGCTGAATGCACAGTACCCAACATGAGACAGATAAAAGCAACAGTCATTTACTAGGCATCTTTACTCACAGCCTGGAGAGGATGCCATGCACCACCCTGGGCCATGTAAGGGTTTTGCTCAGGTACAGTGTCAACAACTGGGGGCGTGAGGGAGGCAGGCTTCGTAGTGTCAACAGGGTGTGGTTCTTTTGGTTCCTGCAGGAGGATGTGATTGGCTTGAGTGAATAATTCTGCAGGCTGGCAGGGAACTGGATCCTACTATTTGGGGATCAGCCAGAACTGCTCCTCTGATAAGTGTTGTTTGGTTAGAGAACCTTATTCAAGAGAACAGAGTGGAGAGGGGAGCCCGCTGCTTGGACATTTAGGGCCTTCTTAATTTCACCAGGCATTAAGGCAATACGTAATAATGAACTTTAATTTCAGGGCTTATGTCATTATTTCCTAACCCTGTTGCACCCTTACTTTTTCATCTGTAAAATAGGAAACATAGCACTTAATTTACTGGTTATTTGTGAGTTTTGAATGAGGCAATGTGGGCTAAGCATTTAATATAGGGACTGGCACATGGTGAGTGCAGCCATTGCCATGTGACCTAAGCCTGAGACCTGGGTAAGGTCCTAAGACTCATAAGCAGTGATATCAGATTCAAACATCTGCCTTTTGTTCCCAAATGCTGAGAACTTTCCACAACACTGACCTGAGATTTTGTTCATTGAGAAAGTTCAGTTTTTTTATCCATTCATCCTCCTAGACACACACGCATCCATCCAATTATTTATTTATTTATTCAAGAGACATCTATTGAGTGTCACCATGTTGCATGGTGCCAGTCCTGCGAAGATGGCCTTTAGAAACTCACGGTCTGATGGAGGAGACAGGCGTGACTGAGTGCAGTACAATGTGATAGATGCTGTAGTGTAAGAGGTCAGTGCCAACGACGAACCAAGGGAAGAACCCCTAAAGGTGGGGTGTGGGCAGCAAAGACCCTGGGAATATGCCCAAAGCAGCCCACTGAAACAGCTCCAGTTCCCTCCCCCACGACAGTTGGGGCTGATGAACCCCGTGATAACACTGGAGATGAATTTCCCATTGAAATTCCTGGCTGGCAATTGTCAGACTTTGAATAAACCAAGACTTTCCCTGAGTGGGAGGAGACTCTTTCTTGTCTCCTACACTGTATCTGCCACTTGCTGTGATGTGATCTCAGGCAGGTCCCTCCCATTGCTGGCCTCAGTTTCTTTACTTGTAGAACAAGGGCACTGGGCTGGGAGGTCTGGCAGGGTGCTCCCAGCTCCACCTGAAGATATATTTTTAAACACTGTGCCTCATGAGATTCTCTCCTCCATGGAACCACTGTTTCCTGAACTGGCCCCTATTTGCCTTCCCCCACCCGCTACAAACACTGCACACATCTTTCTGTCTATCCTACACACTCCTCTGAGCAAGGACCAACTTGCTGTTAATATGCAGTAACAGCAACACAACAAAACCCAGGAGAAAGAAAGTCGTTGCCTGCCCCTTTGTCTTTGGAGGTTGGCATGCTCCATTCATTTGGACAGCTTGACTTTTCCCCAAATGAGGCTCTCATCGTTAAATCAGACTGTGCCATGGCCTGGCAGCTCAGCTCTATTTTTTCCTCCATGCTTGGTGCTCCACAGGATTTCAGAAAGGAGAGCCGATTTTTCAGTTTTCTCCAAATTTGCTTGTTGCCCAAAGATCTGAGAGGGAGCCTTCCAAGCCTGGACAGGAAGATGGAAATCCAGCAGCATCTCATACTTCCCAGGCTGGCCTGACCACAGCCTTGTGGGTAGGCAGCAGGCAAGCAGCTGGCCTGGCAGTCGGAGGAGGACCCATAGAAGGAGGCAGGGAATTTGCCTCTTCCTCCCCCCGGGTGTGTAGGATATGTGAAAGAGAGCACCTGGTGCCAGGCTCTCTGGACTCTGTGTGCCTGGAGTCCGGCTGGCATCAGGGCTTATACAGGGGCAGTGTTGTGTGACTCTCCCCCAGCCTGTACCCTCTCTTCTCCCTGGAGGAAAAATAGGTTCTTTTCATCAATGAAAGCACTCAGATGCCTAGAAGGAAGGTAACTGAAAAAGATTTCAAACTTTCCAGACTAAACAATGTGGTTCCTCAACAGCCAGCCCCGTGGAAGGTATATGGAGGGCTTCCACACCTGTCTGTTGCTCCTGGGGCATGAAAGGGAAAATCACGCAAGCCTGACACTGGCATTGATAAGCTGTGTGATCTTGGGCCAAATGCTTTACTTCTCGGAGTCTCAGTTTCCTTCTTTGCAAAAGGAGAATATTGTATTAGATTATCCAAATGATCACTTCAGGTTATAAAGTACTAGGAGGAGGTTAGGATCTTGGTCTTGGGAATCAGAAAAGCCAGTCTGAATCCCAGCACTATTTACTTGGATGAGTGAGTTAACTTCTCTTAACTTCGGGGCTGGCTTGAGAATTAGATGAATCACTGCATGTTAAGAGTGTGGCACAGGGCCTACTGTAAAGTAAATATTCAGTAAATAAGTTATGAACTCTCCAAACAATGGGGTCTGAGTGTTCAGCTTTCTTCTACCTACTCTTCCTTGGGCACAGACTGGAAAGCAAGTGCAGTGAAGTGGTCTGGAGCCAGAGGTGGCTCTTCACCCCCTCAACTGATAACTCCTCCCCAGGCACCCAGGCCAATATCAGGCTGGCCACCAGAGGGCCAGAGGCTAGACTTTCAGTGGCTGCTGCTAAGTGGTAGGCTGCCTGCCAGGAAAGGCCAGCTG
Organism: Catagonus wagneri; assembly: GCA_004024745.2. Taxonomy (NCBI): domain Eukaryota; kingdom Metazoa; phylum Chordata; class Mammalia; order Artiodactyla; family Tayassuidae; genus Catagonus; species Catagonus wagneri. The sequence continues at coordinate 13,051,246 of PVHT021183528.1, read as the reverse complement.
AAATTCCGCAAGGACCGGCGGATGCAAGGAGAAGTAAAGCGCATTTTCTGGAGCAGACCATAACTGGAAAGGAGCCCATGATTCTGCCTCCAATTAGACCTGCCTTGTCCTCCTGATGTGTCCCAAGCCAACTGCTTGAGATGTAGAAGGTGATGGCATGCATGGTGGGACATAAACTCGGTAGGGGAAGAGCATGTTTGGAAGTGTAGAGGGTACTGGGGACACTGGACCCTCCTCGACTATAAATCAGAGCCTTTTCTTGGCCACACTGTGCACACTGGCCAAGGTGACCAAACTTCCAGGTCAGGCCTTTGCCCTGGGGATCCTTCAATGAGCAGTGCTCTCCGTGGACTTGTTTAATTGCTGTGGTGGTACCAGCACCTGTGTGGCTGGCTTCTTTCCCCTAGTCCCTAGGGTCCCCTTTTGTGAAGTGATAAAGACTTCATTTCCTGCATGATGGCAGACTGGAGGACATGCATGACTCTACCAAGGGAAATAGTGGACAATGTAGTATAAAGAAGAAGAAAAAAGTTAACTGCACCACTGAGCTGGCATGAGAGTAAGGAATCACCAATGAGATGAAAACAAAAATCCATGGACGTCAATTGGTGTCAAAGCTCTCTTTTGAGTTGTGGGTTTCTGTCAAAATTTGGGGAACTTGAGTTCTGTTTCATGGTTTTTCAGAAGCAGGGAACAGAACAGAAAGCCTAGGGTTTACCCAAGGTAGAAAATTTAACGGAGGATCTCTTTGCATTAAAGTAGAACATCCCTAAAAAGCTTTATCGTCAGTGTAAGTAAATAAGATCTGAACTCTGCAAAGAGGGTTGATCATGGAAACTAGTCTTTTAAAAATCCTGATTGTGGATGGAGAAGGAAAAGCTCAGAAAATTCTAAACCATAAGCTTTTATGTGACTTTGCCATCCAAATTCATATTATCAGTGTGGCTCAAAAACCACGAATGGAGAATTGAATTTTAAGTAGTCCTACACTTGAAGAAGCAAATATAAATACTCTCTGGAGGAACTAAACTTAAACCCAGTCTTCAAAGAAATCCTACAAATAAACTTCCAAGGAAAATGAGAAATTCTCTTCTAAGGAAAATGAGCAACTTTTGTCTCAGTAAAGATAAAATAAAACAAAATACATGAGGAAATAAGGCACTAAAAGCCATAGTTAGCAGAAAAAAACCACACAGCAGGGACAGATCCACAAAGACTTTATGTTCTGAAACTGGCAGACAGCAAAACTAGGGTTAATACATTTAAAGAAATTTTAAAATCTTATAAATATGAGCAAGAAACAAGCTGGTTTGAAACAGAATCAAGTAAGTTGAAAACTACAAATGTAAGAACTGAAACAAAAAACCCAAGTGAATTGGTTAATGAGCTGATTACACACTGAAGAGAGAATCTGTAAAATGGAAAATAGTTTCAAAGACTAGCCAAATGTAGTTTAGCAACACAAAGAGCTAGAAAATATGAAAAGGTGAGCAGTATTAAGAGAAATGGAAGACAGAGTGAGTAGTTTTAGTATATTTTGAATTGATTTACAGAAAGAGGTAATAGAGAAAATAGGGAAGAAATAATGTTTGAAGAGATAAATCCTAATAATCTTACAAAATTGTTGAAAGCTTCTACTCTTTATATCCAGAAACTTAATTAATTCTAAAAGAATAAACACACACACACACACACACATCATACCTAGACATATAGAAAATACTGCAAAAACAACCAGAGAGAAAAGACAGATTGGCAGCTGAGGCTTTAATAGGAAAAAAAAAAATGGGTTGAAGACCACAACTACCATGCAGAGTTCTATACTTGGTGAAAGTATCCTTTAAGAATTAGGATAAAATAAGACATTTCCTAATAAACAAAAACTAAGTTTATCATCAAAAATCTTTACTAAAGGAGATTATAAAGTATTTTCAGGTGGGAAAAATAGTTCTAGATGGAAGGTTTAAGATCAAAGCAAGAACGATGGGCAAAGATATTTGTAAACATATAGGCAAATAGAAAATAATTACATAAAATATCAATAATATGGACTAATTTATGTAGGAGAAGAAATAAGATAAAAATAGAATACTGAACAATAATAGCAAATGAATTGGAAAGAGGTAATTGGAGTTAAAGAATTCTGTGGCTTAGGTTTGATCTCTGACCCTGGAACTTCAGCATAGATAATAAAAGATAACACATTATAATGTTTGGGATTTATTCTAAGAGTGCGAGTTTGGGTTAATGTTAGAAAACTCAGTTGATACAATTTACAGTATTAACAAAAGAGGAGAAAAATCATATGATCGTGGTGTGGATTCAGAAACTGCATTTGATAAAATTCAATATCTGTTTATGACAAAAATCTCATATCAAGCTATAAATAGAAGATAACATTATTAAATTGTAAAGTAGTATATACAAAAAAAAACCTCCAGCAAAGACTATGCTTAAATATTTCTATTATAGAACTATTTAATGAATTGTTATCACTGATATTATAATATCAACATAACATTTTGAAAACTTTCTGCCTGAGATTTGGGACAAGACTGGCTGGGGTGCCTGCTATCACATCTCTTCAGCATTGTACTGGAGGTTCTACCAAGTGCAAGGAGGAAAGAAAAAGAAGGAAAATAAGGATTGGAAAGAAATAAAACAAAATTTATTCACAAATGACATGAATGTATGCTTAGACAATCCAAAATCTAAAAATAATCTATAGTCAAAGTACTAAAATTAATAAGTGAATTTAGGGAGTTCCTGTTGTGGCTTAGCAGGTTGTGAACCCCACGAGTATCCATGAGATGCGGGTTCAAGCCCTGGCCTTGCTCAGTGGGTTAAGGATCTGGTGCTGCCATGAGCTGTGATGAAGGTCGCAGATGTGGCTTGGATCCTGCATTGCTGTGGCTGTGGCATAGGCCAGCAGCTGCAGCTCTGATTCAACCACTAGCTTGGGAACGTCCTTATGCCATGTGTGTGGCCCTAAAGAAGAAAAAAAAAAGTAAATTTAGCTATGTCATTGTATACAAAGTTAATAGTTAAAATTAATTTTATTTTTATATACAAGAAATGAGTAGGAAATGGAATTTTATTTTTTGTCTTTTTAGGGCCACACTCATGGCATATGGAGATTTCCAGGCTAGGAGTCCAATAAGAGCTGTAGCCTCCAGCTTATGCCAGAGCCACAGCAATGGGGGACCTGAGCCACATCTGCGACCTACACCACAGTTCACAACAATGCCAGATCCTCAACCCACTGAGCAAGGCCAGGGATCGAACCCATGTCCTCATGGATACTAGTCGGATTCATTACTGCTGAGCCAAGATAGGAGCTCCAGAAATGGAATTTTAAAAGGCAATTTATAATAGTAGCTAGAAATATCAAGTACCTAGGAATAAATCTCACAAAATATTTATGAGGTTTCTATGTGAAAACTACAAAATAATACTGAGAAAAATATTAAAGTCCAAAAAAGGGAGGAATATACTATGTTCACGGATTGAAAAATTTAATATTGTAAAAATGTCAATTTTCCCAAATTATACATTAATCATAGTGCCAGTCAAAATCTGCATGTACGTGTGTGTACATGTGTGTATTTGGTGAACATAGACAAGCTGATTATAAAATTCACATGCAAATGCAAAAAAATTCTATAATTTTAAAACAATATTTAAGAAAAACTAAGATGGAGGACTTTCATCTCCAAAAAACAAAACCTATCATAAAGCTGTAGTGGTTAAAACAGTGTGGTAGACATACAAGCAGATTAATGGGACAAATTAGAGAGTCTGTTTAACTGATCCACACATACACTGTCATCTGATGTATGATAAAGGCAACACTATAATGTAGTATAAGGATGGATCATTTTTTTCAATAAATGGTTTCAGGTTGATTGGCTATCCCTATGTAAAAAATATTTGGTTCACTAGCTCACATACAAAAAATCAAATCCAGAGGGATTAGAGATCTAAATGTGAAAAGCAAAAAAGTGAAGAAGAGAGGAAACTATTAGAGAACATTTTCACGATGTTGGAGTAGGCTATGGTTGCTTTTTATTTCTTTTTTCCTTTTTACTGCTGCACCCGTGGCATATGGAAGTTCCCAGGCCAGGCGTCAAATCAGAGCCACAGCTGGGCACACCATATCTAAGCCACATCTGTGACCTACGCCACGGCTTACAGCAACACTGGATTCTTAACCCACTGAGTGAGGCCAGGGGATCAGAGCCCTATCCTTGCACACAGTATGTCAGGTCCTTAACTTGCTGAGCCACAAGGGGAACTTCGGCAATGGTTTCTTAAATAACACAAATAGCACTAACTATAAAAGAAAAAACTGATAAATCAAACCATGTTTACATTAGAACTTCTGTTTATCCAAATTCACTATCAGGAGAGTGAAAATGAAATCCACAAAGTGAGTTATCCAACAAAGTATTCATACCCAGAATATACAAAGGACTCCAATAAGTTATATAGAAAAAGACAAATATCTCAATTAGTAAATGGGCAAAATACTTGATGAACAGACACTTCAGAAAGAGAATATCCAAATCATCACAAATATATGAAAAGGTGCTCAACTTCATTAGTCATCAAAGAAATGTGAATTAAAACCACAATGATATACCTAGAAAATTCTAAAGACACTACCAGAAAACTGTTAGAGCTCATCAATGAATTTGGTAAAATTGCTGGATACAAAATCAATACATGTTAAAAATCAATAGCATTTCGGAGTTCCCGTCGTGGCTCAGTGGTTAATGAATCCGACTAGGAACCATGAGGTTGTGGGTTCAGTCCCTGTCCTCGCTCAGTGGGTTAGGGATCTGGCGTTGCCATGAGCTGTGGTGTAGGCTGCAGATGCAGCTCGGATCCCACATGGCTGTGGCTGTGGCATAGGCTGGTGGCTACAGCTCCGAGTAGACCTCTAGCCTGAGAACCTCCATATGCCATGGGTGCAGCCCTAGAAAAGGCAAAAAGACAAAAAAAAAATCAATACCATTTCTATGCACTAAAAATGAGGGATCAGAACAATAAATTAGGAAAACCATACCATTTACCATTGCATCAAAAAGAATAAAATACCTAGGAATAATCCTACCTAAAGAGACAAAAGACTTGTACTCTGAAAATTATAACATGCTGATAAAAGAAATCGAAGATTACACAAATAGATGGAAAGATATACCATATTCTTGGACTGGAAGAATCAATATAGTCAAAATGACAATACCACCTAAGGCAATCTACAGATTCAATGCAATCCCTATGAAATTAACAATGACATTTTTTATAGAACTAGACCAAAATATTTTAAAATTTATATGGAAACACAAAAGCCTCGAACAGTCAAAGTAATATTGAAAAGAAAAAACTGAACTGGTGGAATCAGGCTCCCTGACTTCAGGCAATACCGTAAAGCTACGATCATCAAAACAGTAATGGTACTGGCACAAAAATAGAAATATAGATCAATGGAACAGAATAGAAAATCCAGAAATGAACCCAAGCACCTATGGTCAACTAATCTATGACAAAGGAGGCAAGAACATACAGGGGAGGAAAGAGAGTCTCTTCAGTAAATGCTGTTGGGAAAATTGGACAACCACATGTAAGAATGAAATTAGGATGTTCTCTAACACCATACACAAAAATAAACTCAAAATGGATTAAAAACCTGTATGTAAGGCTAGATGCTATGAAACTCGTAGAGGAAAAAAAATAGGCAGAATACTCTTTAACATAAATCACAGCAACATCTTGTTTGATAGACCTCGTAGAATAACAACAACAAAGATAAAAATAAACCCATGGGACCTAATTAAATTCAAAATCTTCTGCACAGCAAAGGAAACCATTTTTAAAAAAATGAAAAGGAAACCCATAAAATGGGCGAAAATCTTTGCTAATGATTCAACAAAGGTTTAATCTCCAAAATATACAAAGAACTCATAGAACTCAACAACAAAAAAAACAAACAACCCAATTGAAAAATGGGCAGAAGACCTAAATAGACATTTCTCTAAAGAAGACATACAGATGGACAGTAGGCACATGAAAAAATACTCAACATCACTAATTATTAGAGAAATGCTAATCAAAATCAAAACTACAACGAGGTATCACCTCACATCAGTTACAGTGGCCATCATTAACAAGTCAACAAACAACTAATACTGGAAAGGATGTAGAGAAAAGGGAACCCTCCTTCACTACTGGTGGGAATGTAAATTGGTATAAGCAGTATGGAAAGTAGTATGGAAATACCTCAGAAAACTAAAAATAGAACTACCATATGATCCAGCAATCCCACTACCAGGCATATATCTGGATAAAACCGTTTTTTTTTTTTTTTGTCTTTTGTCATTTAAGGGCCACACCCGCGGCATATAGAGGTTCCCAGGCTAGTGGTTTAATTGGAGCTGTAGCCGCCAGGCTACGCCACAGCCACAGCAACGCGGGATCAGAGCCGCGTCTGCAACTTACACCACAGCTCACGGCAACGCTGGATCCTTAACCCACTGAGCGAGGCCAGGGATTGGACACATGTTTTCATGGTTCCTAGTCGGATTCGTTTCCACTGAGCCACAATGGGAACTCCTGGACAAAACTTTCATTCAAAAAGATATATGCACCCCTATGTTCACTGCAGCACTATTCACAATAGCCAAGACATGGAAACAATCTAATGTTCATTGGCAGATGAATAGATTAAGAAGATGTGGTACATACATACAATGGAATACAATTCAGCCCTAAAAAGGACAAAATAATGCCATTTGCAGCAACACGGATGGAACTAGAGACTCTCATACTAAGTGAATTAAGCCAGAAAGAGAAAGACAAACACCATTGATATCACTTATATGTGGGGTCTAAAATATGATCTGTCTACAAAACAGAAAGAGATCATGGACATGGAGGGCAGACTTGTGTTTGCCAAGGGGAAGGGGGAGACATAGGACTGATGGGGAATTAGCGGTTGCTAGATGCAGACTGTTACATTTAGATCAGATGGGGGATGGGGTCCTGCTGTACAGCACAGGGAACTGTGTCCTGTCACTTGGGTAAGAACCTGATGGAAAAACAAAACAAAAAAAAAAAGTGGGTGTGTATGGATGGCTGGGTCACTTTGCCATACAGCAGAAATTGAAGGAACATTGCAAATCAACTATACTGCAATAAAAATTTTTAAAAAAACACAATGAGGATAAATTTGGATCCCTACTTCACACATACACAAAAATGAACTCAAAAGAGATCACAGATCTAAGTGTAAGTTAAAACTATAAAGCTCTTAGAAGAAAACATGGGTGTAAATCTTCATGACCTTGAGTCAAAAAGTGATTTCTTAAATGTGATAAAAGAGAAGATTACGTTGTGCCTTACCAAGATTAAAAACACTGTGTTTCAAAGGACACCATCAAGAAGGTAAAAGGCAATTCTCAGAAGAGGAGAAAATTTCTGCAAAACATCAATCTGATAAAGGACTTGTATTCAGAATATATAAAGAACTCAACTAATTAATAAAAATAAAGACAAATAGCCCAATTGAAAATAAGCACAAGATTTAAACAGACATTTATCCAGCAAAGATATATAAATGGCCAATATGCACAGGAAAAGATGTTCAACATCATTAGTTATTAGAGAAGTGCAAATAGAAATCACAATGAGATACAACTTTACACTCACCAGAAAAATTTTAAAAATTAAAAAAATAATAAAAACAGACAATAAAAAGTATTGGGATTCTCCATTACTCTCGATGGAATGTAAAATGAAAATGGGAGAGCCACCATGCAAAAAAGTTTGGCAGGACCCCATGGAATTACCATATGATTCATCAATTTTACTCCTAGATATCTATCCAAGAGAAACAGAAATATAAACCCAAACAAAATTTGTATGTGGATGTTCATAGCTGTGTCATTTATAACAGCCAAAAAGTGGGGAAAAAAACCCGCCACGTGTTCATCAACTGATAAATGGATAAATTAAACTTAGTATATCCATTTGACAACAAAAAGGAATAGAGAACTGACATATACTTCAACATGGATGAACACAACATTACGCTAAGTGAAAGAGGCTAGTCATAATCGACTACATATTTTATAATTTCACTTATATGGAATGTCCAGAATAAGCAGATGTATAGGGGAAAAGTAGATTAGTACTGCCTAGGACTGAGGTGGGAGGGACAGGAAGTGGAGGGAGTGTAGTGATTGGAAAGGGCACAAAATTTCTTTGGAAGAGGATGAAAAGGTTCTGAAATTAGATTATGATGATAGTTGCAAAATTCTAAAAATAGACTAAAAACCATTGAATTGTATGCTTGAAATAGGGGAACTTTTTTGTGTGTAAATTATATCTCAAACACAACGAGCTATAACTTCACTCCTTTCGGAATTTTAAAGTGAGAAAAGACAAAACATCAAGTAGTGGCAAGGGTAGGGACCACCCAGAACCCTCCTATATTGTCAGTGGGAATGCAGATTGGTGCAGACACTGGAAATTGTCAAGCAGAATCTCCTAAAGTTGAAATACAGGTACTTCATGATTTGGCAATTCCACTCCAGAATACACTTCCAAAAGACATTAACTACTTTGTTTTTAACCGCACCATTCATAACAGCCCCAAACTAGAAACTACTGGATGCTCCTGAACAGGAGAAGGGATAAATGAATTGTATTTTCATGCAATGCTGCAAGGAGAATGAGTGAGCTACAACTGCACATAACAATGTGAATACAAGTATAATGCTGAGTGAAGAAGCCAGACCTCAAAGATTATACCCTATATGATTTCATTTAAATGAAGCTCAAAAACAGGTGACATAGATTGGCACTTAAATGGGTTAGAAAGGATTAGGTCTGTACTTATTCTTGGAGGGTAGTGACTGGCAAGAGACACAGGGGAATTTTGAGGATGTTATTAATATTTTATTTCTTGATCTGGGTGCTGATTAAATGGGTGTGCTTGGTTTGTGACAACTCAGTGGGTTATTTATTTATTTATTTATTTATTTATTTATTTATTTTAGGGCTGTATCTGTGGCATATGGAGGTTCCCAGGCTAGGGGTCCAATTGGAGCTGCAGCTGCCACCCTACACCACAGCCATAGCAACGCAGGATCCAAGCCCCACTGCAACCTACACCACAGCTCGTGGTAATGCCGGATCCTTAACCCACTGCACAAGGCCAGGGATCGAACCTGCATCCTCATGGATGTGAGTCAGATTAGTTAACCACAATGAGGAGAACTCCCTTCATTGGGTTACTAACTCAGAGTTTATCATAACAGTATATAAAGACAGTTTGATATTACCATAGAGATGAAACAGAATAGAGAGCTTAGAAATAAACTGTCACATATGTAACAAGCTTGGTTTATGACAGACCAGACACAGCAGATCTGCAATACTAGGACAAGTGGTTATCCATATGGGAAAAATGAAATTAGTTTTCTACCTTACACAGTATATAAAAATCAATTCCAGATGGAATAAAGACTTAAATATAAAACAAAAAACTATAAAACAATTAGAAGATAATATAGGAGAATATCTTTATGACCTCAAAGTAGGGAAAGATTTATTTATTTATTTTTCTTTTTTTAGGGCCGCACCTGCAGCATACGGAAGGAAGTTCCCGGGCTAGGAGTCAAATCTGAGCTGCAGCTGCTGGCCTATGCCACAGCCACAGCAACACCAGGTCCAAGCCACATCTGTGACCTATGCTGCAGTTCATGGCAACACCAGATACTTAACCTACTGAGTGACAGCAGGGGTAGAACCTACATTCTCACGGATACTAGTCAAGTTCTTAACCCACTGAGTCACAATGGGAACTCCAGGGAAAGAGTTCTTGAATAAGATACAATAAGTATAAAACATAAAGACAAAGATTGATAAATTTAACTACATTAAAATTAAGAATTTTTGTTCACTGAAAGCTCCAGTTTAGGGCTATTACAAAGAGTTCTGTTATGAGCAATCTTTAAGGCATTCCTTGGTGCACAAATGTAGAAGTGTCTTTATCTAAGAGTAGAATTGAATCACAGGATTGGTGCATGTTCAGCTCTACTAGGTAATACTAAATGTTTTCCAAATCATTTTATCATTTTCATTCATAAAGGGAATGAGAACACGAACCACAAACTGGGAGAAAATAATTGCAGCACATAAAACTAATGAAGTATTGAATAGCATCTAGAATATGTAAATGTGAATCAGTAAGAAGACAACTGAAAAATGACAAAAGTGTAAAGAGAAAACAAAAAATTATTTTAAAAAATGATTTCATGCACAAAGAAAACTAAATAGCTTATAAGTGTAGGAAAAGAGGCTCAACTCATTAGTCATCAGGGAAATGCAAGGTAAAATGAGATACAATTGCATATTCATGAAATAGGCAAAAAGTAAAAGTGGGACAATACCGAGTATTGGTAAGGATGTGGAGCCATGAACTCTCTCCACAGCTGGAGGGAGTACAAACTGATAAAATGATTTGGAAAACATTTAGCATTACCTAGTAGAGCTGAACATGCACCAATCCTGTGATTCAATTCTACTCTTAAAGACACTTCTGCATTTGTGCACCAAGGAATGCCTTAAAGATTGCTCATAACAGAACTCTTTGTAATAGCCCTAAACTGGAAACAACACAAATGTCTATCAATAATAGAAGGTTTACATCTTTTGCCTATCTAAAATTCAGTTGTTTTTTCTTGTTACTGAGTTGTTATATATTTAACAATTACATATAATTTATATATTCTAGATACAAGTTCTTTGTCACATACACGATTTGCAAAACTTTTCTCCCATATTCACTTTGTTGACGGTGTCCTATGAAGCCCCAAAAGTTTTAATTTTGATTGTGTAAATTATCTATTTTTTTCTTTTGTCACCTGTACCTCTGGTATTATATTTAAGAAATTATTTTTAATCCAAGTTTATGAAGATCTATACACATCTTCTCAGAGATTTGTAGTTTTAGCTCTTACGTTTAGGTCTTTGAACTATTTTTAGTTAATTTTTGCATATAGTGTGATGTAGGAGACCAACTTCACTCTTTTGCATGTGGACATTAAATCTTTAAAAATACATACTGCTCATATACTCAGACAAAACTTTCCTTGAAAAAGATACATGTACCTGTATGTTCACTGCAGCACTATTAACAATAGCCAAGACATGGAAACAACCTAAATGTCCCTCGACAGATGAATGGATGAAGAAGATGTGGTATATATACACAATGACATACTCCTAAACCATAAAAAAGAACAAAATAATACCATTTGCAGCAACAAGGATGGAACTAGATACTATCCTACTAAGTGAAGTAAGTTAGAAAGAGAAAGACAAATACCACATGATATCATTTATATCTGGAATCTAATGTAAGGCACAAATGAACCTTTCCAGAGGAAAGAAACTCATGGACTTGGAGAACAGACTTGTGGTTGTCAAGGGGGAGGGAGTGGGATGGATTGGGAACCTGGGGTTAATAGATGCAAACTATTGCATTTTTGAGTGGATAAGCAATGAGATACTGCTGTATGGCACAGGGAACTACATCTAGTTAGTCTATTGTGATGGAACCTGATGGAGGATAATGTGAGAAAAAGAATATATATGTATATGTATGACTGGGTCACTTTGCTGTACAGGTGAAATTGACAAAACACTGTAAATCAACTACAATGGAAAAAATACAAATCATATAAAATAAATAAATACAATTTTGGTGATGAGTATGCTATAGTGTATACATAAGTAGAAATATGATTTTGACCACATGAAACTAATACAATGTTATAAACCAATTTTATCTCAATAAAAATAAATTTTAAAAACTTTACATGAATATTCATAGCAGCATAATTATAACAGCTATAGAGTAGAAATCACACAGATATCTGTCATCTCCTGATGGAGAGAGAAAAAAAATTTGGTTTATCTATGCAATAAAATGTTACTGGCCATTAAAAGGAATGAAAAACTGGAGTTCCCATTGTGGCTCAGTGGTTAATGAACCTGACTAGTAACCATGAGGTTGCGGGTTTGATTCCTGGCCTTGCTCAGTGGGTTAAGGATCTGGCGTTGCCATGAGCTGTGGTGTAGGTCGCAGATGTGGCTTGGATCCCACATTGCTGTGGCTGTGGTGTAGGCTGGGAGCTACAGCTTTGATTCGACCCCTAGCGTGGGAACCTCCATAGGCTGTAGGTGTGGCCCTAACAAGACAAAAAAAAAAAAGGAATGAAGACTGATACATGTTACAACGTGGCTGAGTCTTGACCACATCATGCTTAGTGAAAGAAGCTAGTCACAAAAGTTACATATGTATGATCTATTTACATAAAACATCTAGAATAGGCAAATCTATAGAGATGGAAAGTAGAGTAACGGTTCTAGGGATTATGGGAAAGGGGTATGGGTAGTGACGGCTAATGGGTACAGGTGGGGGTAATAAAAATGTTCTGCAATTAGATAATGGTTTTACAATCATGTAAATATACTTAAAACTACTGAATTTTTAACTCCCAAGGGCAAAATTAATGGTATGTGAATTATATCTCAATAATAATAATAAATACATGGTAGGTAAACTATTTTTCAAAGTCCCCAAATCAAGACATTACCCGTACAGTGTATATTGGGCGAGAGGGGGTTATTACTATATGGAATTACTATATGGAATGGGGGTGGGCAGTTCTAATGTTTTCTTCCTTCCTTTTCTTTCTTTCTTTCTCTTCCTTCCTCCCCCCTCTCTTCCTTCCTTTTCTTTCTTTCTTCCTTCCTTCCTTTTCTTTCTTCCTTTCTCTTTCTTTCGTTTCCCCTTCCTTCCTTCCTTCCTTCTTTCCTTCCTTCCTTCCTTCCTTCCTTCCTTTCTCTGTCTCTGTCTCTGCCTCTCTCTCTCTGTGGCCCACAACATGAGGAAGTTCCCCAACGAGGAATTGAACCTGTGCCACTGCAGTGACAACTGCGGGATCCTTGACCCACTGAGCTACCAGAGAACTCCAGTAATGTTTCCTTTTTCTTTTTTTTTTGCCTTTTTGTCATTTTTTAGGGCCGCACCCGCGGCATGTGGAGATTCCCAGGCTAGGGGTCTAACAGGAGCTGTAGCCACTGGTGTATGCCGCAGCCATAGCAACGCAGGATCCGAGCCGCGTCTGCGACCTACACCACAGCTCACGGCAACACCGGATCGTTAACCCACTGAGCAAGGCCAGGGATCGAACCCGCAACCTCATGGTTCCTAGTCGGATTTGTTAACCACTGTGCCACGATGGGAACTCCAATGTTTCCTTTCTTAATGTGGATGATGTGTACAGGATGTTCCTTTTTATGATTCATAGCATCACACAAAAAAAGCCCTATACACACATCTTTTGCACACTCTGTACGTGGGATATATGTTACAATAAAAAAAAAATTATAAAGTGAGGGTGTTAGATTAGAGGGTCCTCTTAACCCAGATAGACTCAAGCTCTGGAGAAGTGACAGAGGAGTAAAGGCAGTTCTTACACATAGATGCGATGCTGCTCCAGAACTAGGGGAGTGGTCATGTGCCTGTACTTGGTGTGGACACTCAAGTGGAGAGGAGGTCTCCCAGGCTAACTAGTCTCTGGGGATCTCAGGCTGGTCATCTCCAAGAAAGTCTCAAGGGGGCGCTCATCACACTGGCTCTCAGCCAGGCATCCCAGACACCTGCAGCTGTCAGCCCCATCCTCCGCTCAGAGATGCCACCTAGTAGGGTGGGGGTGAAAGCAGGTGGTCATGTATAAAGCACATCAATCCTATTGTTAATTTCCAAGTAGAATTCAATCCTCATGTCAGTGTGCCCACATTCTCTTCCTGAAAGGGGACTAAATGTGGGTCCTTATCTGCATCAGGAAGTGGCTCGGTGCACTCCCAGTGAGGATGGGGGGACCATCCCTCTCACACCTGGATGGCCTTCCAGTGAGGCTGGAATCCTCAAGGTCTATTGATACAATTTCCTGCATCTCTCGTCTTAACGGGGATGACCTGTCTTGTACTGAGTCAGCAGATATTCATCAAGAAGTACTACTCTGACCCAGGTTCCATGAGGGTACTGGAGATACAGCATTGAGCAGAAGATAGCTTACAGTCTAACTGTGGAGGCAAGACATATTTCCTAACAACACTGCTAAAAATAAAGTTACAAACTGTGATATATGCAACAGAAACACATCTGTTCCATTCACTGACCATCCCAGATCCTAGAGGTGTGTCTGGCACAGGTGTGCTTCACTACTGAATGAATGACTAGAGATTGAATGAAATGAATTTGTTACGAGAATGAAAATTTGACCTGTCCAGGGCCCACAGCTGCCACTGCCTGCATTTCCAGGCTCTACCATTGTTGGTCTGGGCACATCACCTTTCTCTCTCCTCTGTGATTGGCCAGCCCCTCCCCATGTGATGTACACATTCTCTCTTTAGACCTTACCATCAGGATGCTTCTCAGTCTTGCTGACATAGGACCAGTCTGTCTCTGAAGGGAACTTGGTTTATTACTGCCCTGATCTAAGTTCTCGGAGAGCAGGTTGCTAGCACCCACTGCGCTTACGTGGCTTATCACAGCACAGCCCCGGGTGGTCATCAGAGCAGCATGAGGGTGAGACACTGATGACATCCTACCTGGGGAAATGCTCAGGGAACTGGGAGGTGCCACTTCCTCTGTAGCAGGCATGAGCCTGTTCCAGGTGCTGTCTAAACCTGCCAGGCCATGCGGGGACTGGGGCCTTGGGGCAGTGAGGGGCCGTCAGTCTGCAGAAAAGACAGCCAGGCAAGGCTGTTGGAAGGTCGTGGTCGGAAAGTGGAAGGGTGCTGCTGAAAGTCAAGGAGTGAGGAGAGAAAAGGAGGGAATTTTAGAGGAGCCGACCATAGAGATTTACGGCACTGAATGGGGAGCCCACTCACTCTGCTACTCCAAAAAGAGATCCTGGTCTTCTCAGAAAGCAGAAACTGTCTAGCAGAGGGGCCAGGCTGTCTTAAGTCTGCCTGTTTCTCCGAAGCACAGAGTCCTTCTCTGGAAGGAGAGGTTAAGAATGGTCATTTTTTGAGATCCAATTCAGCCTAATTCTCCAGGAACCAGGGAGACTGAAAAGAGCAGGTATTTGCCTGTTCCCTTGAGAGGTCACAGTCTAGAGGGTCAGACCGGAGAATGGACACCAATGGGGTAGGGTGTAAGAAGTTGCCAGGATGGGTGGTAGAGACTGAAGGAGCTGCAGGCCCCATCCCCAGAAGCTGTATAGCCAGATGGTTAGAGCGAGGCTCCTGGCTCACACAACCAGCTCTGGGCTCAAGTCCCAGCTCTGCCACTGACAAGCCAAGTGACGCTGGGCAAGTTGCTTATACGCTCTAAATCCCCATAGCCTCCTCTCATGCAAAATAGGAATAAAAACAGTACCCACTGGGAAACGATGATGCACCTAGGATTTACAGGACGTGATCTCTTAACATAGCACTTGGCAAGTACAAAACCTCAACAAATGTTACTGTAATAATATTATTATTGTTACTATAACAATATTAATATATTATTATTATTATTATCATCATCATCCTGGTTCAGATAAGAGAGAAGGCTAGAGAGCCAGGGATAAAGTTCATGAAGCAGGCACAATGACTCCCTTAAAAGAAGAGTAAAAACTGGATACATGGAAAGGACGGCATCAGTGGGGGAAACTGAGGCGGGGATAGGGAGGAGTGGGTGGAGGTGGCAGCTGACGGACAGGTTAGAGCGCAAAGATGAAGCTGGTAGCTCTTGAGGGTTGAGGAAGGATGGTTGGTGGGACCTGGTGGGCGTGAGTGTCAGCCTTGAACCTCCACCTACAGAGCCCTTAGCACCTCAGCAGAGACAGGGACCACTGTGACCTGCTGAAGGGTTCCTTGAAAGTGTCACTCCTTACTTCCTGAGATCACCCAGTCATATGAGGTGAATTTGTGAGGCAGCTGCTATTTTGGAAAGATCATCATTGGAGAATAAGGAAGACTCAAGTTCTCATCCCAGCTCTGCCTCTAACTACGAATGACAATATTGTGCTGGTCCCTCCCTTCTCTGGACCTCAGTTTCCTGACCTATAAGGCAGGGTGGGGAAATACCCAATCTCTAGAGTTCCTGCTACTAGGTGATCTCTATTTTTAAAAATCAAGCTAACCATGCCACTCCTGTTTCAAACATCTGGTGGGAACAAACCTCCAGATATTTTATTTAGTTGGAGTTCATGGAGAGGTTGCTATGAGCTGACCCTAGCAGTCTCGCTTACTTTTAAGTCTGAATATTAACAAGGCAACTGTTATCACTGGTTCTGAATTTCAGGACTAATATTTTTTTAAAAACCTCTTTAAATGCAAATTAGCTCCAGACTAACCCACAGGCAGCTGCGGGGGTGGGGGACAGAGGAAACCTTGGTCTTGGGGTCAGTGGATGTGGCTGGAATGCTGGCTCAGCTGCTCACCATCCACTTTATCCTAGTCAGATACTTAACCTCAATGAGCCTCTGCTTTCTTGTCTCAAAAACAGGTTAAGGTCAAGGGTCCTTTTCTCCTAAGGTATAGGGCAGCTGGGATGTCATCACCATCCCTACATTCTTATCTCATTTTTCTTCCCCGTGTTGAACTTTGGCCATCACAACAATCTTGTGAGCCAAAACAGATGCTATTGTCTCTGCTTCCAGGTTGGGAATCTGAGGCTCAGAAAGGGGAAGTTAATTTTCCAAAGCCACACAGCAATGGTGGAGCTAGGATTAGAGAGTCACTTCCTGTCTCCTATGTACCATGATGGCACTCCACAAAGCTGTGAAGCAGACTTAGAACTCACCATCTTTGTCTTGTGAACCCAGGTGAGGCCAGGATAACCACTGTGGTGGGTTGTGGATGCAGTATTCTCTGACCTATGTGTTGCTGGGACAATGTGGGCAGGGCCTTCATGGAGCAGCTCTCCAGCTGGACTGGGAGCAAGAACCCCTCCTCCAACTGATGACCATGCCCAGGAAGGCGAGGCAGGGCCATGTGGCTGTCAACCACAATCACCAGTAAGCCCCTGGTTCCAGTAGCTGTCCCGGAAGCTGCAACCCAGACCTGTAATTTCCAGATTGGGCCTGGACCAAGAGCAACCCACTGCTGAATCAGTCACTTGATCAGTCCTATCTTATTATTTTTTGGCTCCCTGGCCAAGCAGCTTTGCCTTCAGGAAGGGGAGCACAGGAGCCTGCCTTCTGCTTGGCATGCCTGGGGCACCGGCCAGCTTCATTCTGGCCTCCTCACTGTCTCTGTCTTGCTCTCTGGAATTCTTGCCTGGAGGAATCCATGCCCGTTGCACCTTGCCCCTCACCCGAGGCACCCCTGTGGCCTCCTTCATCAACTGCAAACCTTTCTGGCTCCATCTCACTGGCTGAATCATGCATTTCTTCTCCCCAAAGGGCCCCAGCTGGGGTTCCTGCCAGACAATCTAAGAATCTGTGCAGATAACTGTGGGGCACTTTCCCACAAAAAAAAAAAAAAAAAAAAAAAGGAAAATGGCCCAGAAATTAGAGAACTTGCCTCCCTTCTTCACCCTCCCCTATTCCCCAACCATTTAACAAGATGCCTGAGCTCAGCCAAAGAGGAGGAAGTTCTTAGGAGGACAAACCAGGGACTTCTCGGTACCTCCAGGGATCTATTTTGTTTTTAGGTGGGCCAACAAGCTGAGCATCCCATCCTGAACCCCAGTGCCCTGCAGAAGGGGCTGAAGGCTCAAGCTGGGTGAAGGCCTATCATTCATTCTTTAAATATCTTGGCATATGTCACCTTTACCTCTGAAGGTGATGGCTCTGGACTATGTAGTCACCTCCTGGCAGGGCTAATCACATGCCTGCTAGTTCTTCTCCATCGCTTTCCCACAGGGTAGCCAGAGTGCCCTAACTGTAATGTGACTGTGCTATACGCCTCTGTGCCTCTTCTTTTAACCCCATCAATGGCTCCTTACTGCTTTGGGGGGAACTGTCACTATCACATCTCCAAGGTCCTGCCTGGTCAGCCTACTTACCCTCCAGCTTCTCTCAGGCCTCATTCCACCTCCACTACTGCTCAGGCCACACCAGCTTGTCTTCAGTTCCCCAAAGTCACATTCCCTTTCACCACAGGACCCTTGCACATACTGTTCCTTTTACCTACAGTGCTCTTCTCAATTACCTGACAATACCTGTATATCTTCAGACCTCAGTCCACATGTCCTTAAGCCTAGCTCCTTCGGAGAACCCCTCATAGCACCACAGACCCATCCATTACTGCAGAATCACGGTACCACTGTACTTGTGTCTTTGTAGTTATTTGGTTAATGGCTGTCTCTTCCATGAGAGCACAGAGCTCATCTGCTTTTGCTAACTCCTGTGTCCCAGTGCCCAGTACCCTGCTTGGCACAGGGCAAGTGTCCAGTCAATATTTGTAGAGTGGGGTGAACAAATGCTCAGAGAAAAAGACAGAGCAGAGCTAAGGGCCGTGGATGATTCAGTCTCTTTGTAAGCACGGAAAGACAAATATGTACATCCTTAGAAAGAGAGAGAGAGAGAGAGAGAGAGAGAGAGAGTGTGTGTGTGTGTGTGTGTGTTCACAGACAGTATAGTTATGTGTAGGCATAATCGCATAGCCCAAACTCCCATCATGTGGTCGTCATCAGCCTCAGTCTAAACATTCCAGTGATGGGGAAGTAGTATTTTTAAGATACAGACCCTGAGGTCAGACAGGCCTGGACTGGAGTCCCAGGTTCCATCACTGAATAAGCCATTGGACATTCTGGACCCTCAGTTTCCTTCCTTGAAAAACAAAGATGATGATTCTACCTTATGGGATGATGGTGAAAATTAAATATAACACTGCAGTTGACATACGTAACACATGCTAGGCACACAGGGAGAGCTTAATCATTTGCAGCTATCAGCATCTCTAAAACTCATATTTGGCTCTTCTTCTGTAAGTAAACTTTGATTCTGTCCTAGGTTGGTCTTGATCAGGAATCAAGAGTTGATTACATTCCTCCAAAACAAATTCATTGCCCAGAGCATAAGGGAAAGCCATTAAGCTCAGTGAAGGTTTTGAAGAGGAGGGCTGAAAGCAGGATTGTGTGTTATAGTCCACATCAGAACAATAAAAGCCCTCAGATACCCTTCTCATCAAGTCTGTGCTCCTCAAGGTTCTTGCAGGCTCCTCCACCCACCATTCCATTGTGCTACTTTTCCTCCACCCTTTCCCCACACAGCTCTTCACTACTCTGCCCAGCAGTTCAGCTCCAGCCCAAACTTGCATGCACGTGAAGGAAAATAAAAGCTCAGTTTTCCAGACCTGCCATCCCCAGCAGTGATTTAATAGCAGTGATCACATTCGGTCATGGAGGTTTTCCCCTTGGGTTTATTCTACTCTTAAGCCTAGCCGCTAGTCATTACTCCTCTTTTCTAGCCTTATGGAGTGCTTTCTCTAAGAGGAAAGTGTGGTAAATAAAAACTTCTCTAATTTTTAAGCACATCATGAAACCTATTCCACTGCAGGCTGAGTCTGTGATAAAGTTTTTTCCTAGGCTGAGATGAAGTCTTTATGCCTGTAACTGCTTCCCCTGGAGCAGCTCCCCCGAAATTCACACTCTCCTTCGCAGGATAATTCGTCACATACTCACATTAGTTTCCTTTAGGAAACATCCCTTAGTTTACTCTGGTCTTCAGCCTTGTCAAGAAGAGCACGTCACCCTTTCGTATTTGTCCTTGGCTGTGTGTGTCTGTTCTTTCAGCTTTCACATACGTCCAGTTATGGCTCATAGAGTATCTGATGCTGCCATATTGACATCAACTGACTTCCCTTAATGAGCTTTGCATCAGGTCACATCTGAATTTTCATTTAAGTAAGAAACTCTAAGATACAGTTTCTCAAAATGAGATTGAGAGCCACTTGCCTCTAAGTTGTCTAGAGAGAGTATTAAAAATGCAGATTCTAGGCTCTACCCCAGACCTATTAAAACCAAGCCTCTGGGGATAGGGCCCAGGAAGAGTGTTTTAAACAAACTCCCTAGGACTTATGATGCACAGTTAAAACCACAAACCACAGTTCTAAGGCAACTGGAGATGCACCTAGTAAAACTGGGGCCCCTTGCACATTCTATTGTGCTTACTTCCCAAGTGGATTTGTCTAAAAAAGGATGGAATTCTTGATGGGGTTGGTAGCGGGGAGGAGGGAAGTGGTTTTTTGTTTTTGTTTTTTTTTTCTTTTATGAGCAGAGGCTGTTTATCATGTAATAGAATGTTCCTTTCCTGGGGTTTAGTAACAACATTTCTGGAGCTACTAGGGTTTCTAAAAATGTCCCAGGAGCTAATGAATTGAGCTAGTTCCAAACCCACTGGCCATAGGCACATCAAAAGATGCTCAACATTGCTAATTATTAGAGAAATGCTAATCAAAACTACAATGAGGTACAACCTCACACTGGTCAGAATGGCCATCATTAATAAGCCTACAAATAACAAATGCTGGAGATGGTGTGGAGAAAAGGGAATCCTCCTGCAATGTGGGTGGGAATGTAAATTGGTACAACCACTATGGAAAACAGTATGGAGGTTTCTCAGAAAACTAAACATAGAACTACCATATGATCCAGCAATCCCACTCCTGGGCATATATCTGGACAAAAATATAATTCAAAAAGATACATGCACCCTATGTTCACTGCAGCACTATTCACAAAAGCCAAGATAGGGAAACAACCTAAATGTCCATTGACAAGATGAATGGATTAAGAAGATGTGATACATACACAATGGTATACTACTCAGCCATAAAAAGAACAAAATGATGCCACTTTCAGCAACATGGATATAACTAGAGATTCTCACACTAAGTAAAGTCAAAAGGAGAAGGACAAAAACCATCTAATATTATACATGTGGAATCTAAAATATGGCACAAATGAACCTATCTACAAAACAGAAACAGACTCATAGAGAACAGACTTATCATTGCTAAGGGAGAGGATGGAGTGGGATGGACTGGGAGTTTGGAATTAGTAGATGCAAACTATTACTTATAGAATGGATAGTCAACAAAGTCCTACTGTATAACACAAGGAACTATATCCGATCTCCTGCATAGACCATGATGGAAAATAATATTAAAAAAAAAGAACAAGTTACTTTGCTGTACAGCAAAAATTGGCACAGCACTGTAAATCAACTACACCTTAATAAAAAATTTCCTTTCTTTTTCTTTCTTTTTCATTTCCTTTCCATCTCTCCTTCCTTCCTTCCTTCCTTTTCTTTTCTTTTCTTTCTTTCCCTTCCTTCCTGCCTGCCTGTCTGCCTGCCTTCTTTCCCTCCCTCCCTCCCTTCCTTTTCTTCTTTCTTTCCTTGCTTCCTATGACATACGGAGGTCCCCAGGCTAGGGGTCCAGTTGGAGCTGCAGCTGCCAGCCTATGCCACAGCCACAGCAATGCTGGATCTGAGCTGCATCTGCAGCCTACACCACAGCTCACAACAATGCCAGATCCTTAACCCACTGAGCAAAGCCAGAGACTGAACCCACATCCTCATAGTTAATAGTTGGGTTTGTTACCACTGAGCCACAACAGGAACTCCCCAAAATTTTTTAAAAATAAAATAACGTGTTGAGTAGACCACACACATACATAAAGAAACAAACCCACTGGCCAGTTGCTCAACCACATTATGCATTTTTTGTGCTCAATAATATTTATTGAGTGCCTACCTTGTGCCTGGCACTGGGAATACTTTGGTGAAGAAAACAAACACCCTGCCATCACAGAGCTTACTTTCTAGTGGAAAAGGAGTAAGACCAAAGGACAAAGAAGAAGGAAAACAACGGCAGCAGGCAAGGGATATTAGCTCTCCTTTTGGGGGGACAGATTTGATGGCATGAGGGGTTCAGACCTAATGGATAGAGATGATCTATGAGGCGGTCATAAAGGAGATTTCTAAGGGTAGAGGAGAGATGGCAGAAGTGGGGGACTCTGAAAGTGATTAGGACTGTGCCAAGGGAAGTCTGGGATCTATGTCACACTGCAGGGGGCCAAGACCTATGGAGCAGACCGGCAGACAGGTAACAGCTGGAGCTGGGAAGGTGTAGTAAGACAGAGAAGGAAGTGAATGTAAGGGTGAGGGGGTATGGGCCTGATATTTAGGAACATAAACTAAAAAAACCTGGGTATACAGGAAGATGAGGTTTCAGTGTGGGTCCAGGCAACCTGAACCGGGCTGGGAAGCCTCCAAGCAGATAATCTGTAGGGTTGGCTCATCTTTTTGTGGTTCCAGATCTACTGAACACGGTTGGAACATGGTGCACTGATACCTTTCCTGACAAATGAGCCATGACTGAGTGGAGGGCCTGGCTCCAGGGCTCCCCAGAGGCACAAGTGAAACATGTGTTCTAAACACGTGACACGGAAGAGAGAGGTCACACACACAAGCACAGACAATCACCCTCCCTCTTTTGTTACACTGTGATTGTTAAGTACGGAGTAGGGATTAGGTCAGGGCTACAGAGCTGCTGGCAGGGTTGGCTGGGACATCTGAAGCACAGGTTAAAGGAGGGAAGAGTATTTGCTGCTTTGTGACATCGGAGCTGAAGATCTAAGACAACCTTGTTAAGTGCAGCTCTGCTTTTCCTGGTCTGCAATCGAACTTTTTAGTGAGTTGGGAACAACAGCATCAACAAAGAAGAGAGCTCTTCAAATAGCACAGAATTGGCATTTGTCCTCCTGAAGAGTAGAAAACACATTTTTGAGGTCAGATTTTTTATAGTTGGGAAGTCTTTTTTTGTTTGCTCTTTTTCTTTAGGGCTGCACCTGAGGCACATAGAAGTTCCCAGGTTAGGGGTCAAATCGGAGCTTACAGCTGCTGGCCTATACTGCAGCCACAGCAATGCCAGATCTGAGCCACGTCTGCGACCTACACCACAGCTCAGGGCAGCGCCAGATCCTCAACCCACTGAGCGAGGCCAGGAATCGAACCCACCTCCTCACGGTTCGTTACCGCAGAGCCACAACTGGAAGTCTTGGGAGGTCGCTTTAACAAAAGAAGCTAGCCTAGTGATGTGTCATTTTGGCAATACAGTTTTATGCTCCTTATATTCTGCAGTATAATCTTTCCCTTCACCCTTCGATAAATATTTATCTTGCCCCATTATGTTCCAAGCACTGTCCTAGATGCCCAAGGGGAAAAGAACCAGCCATGGCCTTTCTGGAGCTTATGCTCCGGTGTAAGATCAGGCCTGGGGAGCAGAGAGTCTTGGTGGGGACCAGGGGGCTTGGAGTCCATTCTGAGCTCATTGAGGACTTTCTGGATGTATAGCCTTCCCTCCACCCTCCTGGGAAACCCAGCTGGGCTGACACCCATCACCACCCATGGAGAAGACGGTGATTAGTGTGCAGAGTACAGGGAGGCCCCCGGGATGCTGAGCAGCAAGGAGAGTAGCCTGAGTCCAGCACTGTCTTCTCCCAAAGACCAGACAACGCTGCTTCCGTCACCCACCTTCTCTCCTCAGGAAAGTTCTCCATGCTTCCCTACTTTGATCCCAAAGTCCCGAGAACGGAGCCGGGTGGAGAGAGATTGCTTTGGTTGTGGCCAGGTTCCTGTGGATCCTCAGAGGCCAAAGCCTCACCAGTCCAGGTATGTGTGTAAGGTCAGTGCTCAAGTCCAGCTCTGCTGCCTTCTCCTGGCAACTTCAGAACGCGGCCTCCAGGTGCCCCTGCTTCGGGCTTTTCTGGCTGCCCAGCTTCATTCAGTGTTGATGTCTCCTGCTTGCTGAGCAAGTGTGCTGGACACCGAGGACACAGAAACATGAAGCAGTGCCCAGTGTGCCTGGCACGGACACATGATGGTTTGATGGCATAAGAGCGGGGGCCTGAGCAGGCCTAAGGTCATGAACACTTAGCTCTGAGAGCCATCTTCTCTGTAAGGAGCTCCGCCAGAGAAGGTCATCACCCAGTGCCTAGCACAGAGCATGGCACAGCAGAAGCTTGTTATATATTTGTTGAGTAAATGACTAAATACAGCCAGGTCGTAAAAGTGGGTGAGACGCTGGTCTTGCTGCTCTCTTAAACCGGGGGTTATATTACCAAGTTATGGTTTCCAGAGGGAGCTCTGGAGAAGGGCAGCACCCGCCACTGTTTCAGTGTGGAGGATTATTAGTGACCAGAGGAGCCTTGGTTCCAGAGGTGATGGCCAGTGGAGTTAATGAAGCCGAGGCTTCAAGGCTTCAGGGCCCCTCTCTTGCCTGGGCCCTTCCAAGATTGGGTGTTCTCTGCAGGGGATGCAGGATATCTATCCACCTGTGCCCTGGTGGTATCAGCCTAACTCCACATACACAGGGCTCCCCAGTACCCACTTTGGGGGAAATCACTGAGCACATGGACCCTGATAAAGACTTCTGAGAAGACTCTGAAGATCCAGGCTTTACTGTCACTCTGCTCCTTGGGCACCTGTCCGGCCTGTGGGAGGGATGGTGATGACCGGGCTGTGCTGGGCCAGGTGCCCAAGGAATGACCTCTGGGCATAAAGCATCAGTTGAGCAGGAAACTTCTGGGGAAGGTTTATGTGTGAAATTACCAGTAACAAGCCATGAAGCCAAATTTTCTTAACTATCAACCACATAAAACATACTTGGCTAACCTCTGCCAGAGGGAAAATTTCTTTCCTCTCTTTAGAGAAGGATTTTGTAAAATCCTATATGTAAAGAAGTGATCAGAGAAGATATAGTAAGAAATGTTAAAATATAGGGGAAAAAAGTATCAGAATTGTTGAGGTGTTTTAGATTATTATTATTAATAATGGAAATATTATGGTATTCTGTTGCATTCTGTGATGTTTGTATTATCTATCAGATATATATATAAATAAACATAAACATAAACATATATATATAGCCACACTTGCAGCATATGGGAGTTCCCAGGCCAGGAACTGACTGTGAGGGGCAGCTCTAACCTATGCTACAATTCCAAGAATGCTGGAGCCTTCAACCCATTGCACCAGACCGGGGATCAAACCCGAGCCTCTGGTGGCTCGCTTGCTTCCTTCCTACCATGGCTGCTCTGTGGCACATGAAGTTCCTGGGCTAGGAGTCAAACTGGAGCTGCAGCTGCAGGCCTACGCCACAGCCACAGCAACACTGGATTTGAGCTGCATCTGCGACCTATGTTGCAGCTTGCGGCAACACTGGATCCTTAACACACTGAGCAAGGCCAAGGGTTAAACCTGCATCCTCATGGAGACCATGTTGAGTTCTTAACCTGCTGAGCCACAACGGGAACTCCTGCAGTCAGATTCTTAACCTACTGCACCACAGCGGGAACTCCTGTCATATTTTTTAAATTTACAATTTGTGATTTCTAATTCTAAATAAATATTTTTATACCTGATTTTATATTTACATTTCATATATTTTTTTTCCTGCAGCATCTCTCTTCCCCCAAATTGTATAAGCCTCAGGATCTGTACGACACAGATATGTTCATGATATATGTTCACCATTGCTGCAGTTACTGCTAATTTTTTAATGTAAGTATTTAATAAACACCCTCGAACCTACCACTCAATACCAAGAGATAAAACACTGGAAACATATGTACTTCTCCCATCCCATCTTCCTGCCTCCCCCTGCTGAGACAACCACTATGCTAAATCTTATAGTCATCATTCCTATACTTTAAAAATGTGTTTACCAAATAGGTATGATCAGTTTTACCGTGTTTTTGTTTTTAATCTTTGTGAAAGTGGTATTGTGCTGTTTGGATTCAAGGATTGAAGACTCAAAATAGCAAAGACGTCAATTCTCCACATCTTGATATATAGATTTAACTCAATTTCTATCAAAATCCCAGCAAGATACTGTACAGAGAGAGACAAACTTATTCTAAAACTTATGTAGAGAGACAAAAGAACTAGAATAGCCAAAGTAATTTTGAGAAAGAAAAATAAATCAGGAGAAGTCAGTCTGCCCAATTTTGAGACTTACTGAATAGCTACAGCCATCAACTGTGTGATACTCATGACAGGACAGACACACAGATCAACAGGACAGAAGAGAGAGCTTCAGAACAGACCCACACAAATACAGCCAACTGATTTTTGACAAAGCTGCAAAGGCAGCTCAGTAAAGGACAGCCTTTTCCACAGGTGGTGCTGGGATAACTGAACATCCATAGGCAGAAAAGTGAACCTCAAGGCAAAACTCACACATTGCACAAAAACTAATTCAAAATAAATTACAGACTTTAATACAAAGCACAAAACTATAAAACTTTTAGAAAAAAAATATAGGGGAAAAAAACCACTGTGATCCAGGACTAGACAAAGAAAGAATTCTTAGACTTGACACCAAAATTATGACCCATAAAAGGAAAAAAAAAATTATAAGTTGGACTGCATCGAAATTAAAAACTTTTACTCTAAAAAATATTTGGTTTCACTCTGTGGGTGAAAAACAAGCTACGGACCAAGGGAAAAATATTTTCGAACCATGTAACTGACAAGGATTAGTATTTAGAATAGCTAAAGTGTTCTCAAAACACACAAGAGCAAAAAAATCCAAATAATCCAGTTAGGAAAAGGGCAAAAGATGAGACATCTCACCAGGGAGGATGTTCGGATGGTAAATACACAAACAGATGCTCATCATCATTAGCCACTAAGGTCACGCAAGCAAATTAGATCTACAGTGAGATAGCACTACCCTCAGGATGGTTGCAAAAAAAAAAAGGAAAAAAACAGTGACAGTATGGAGAGACTGGATCGCCTACACACTGCTGGTGAGAATATAAAACGGTACAGCTACTCTCAAAAAAGGTTTGGCAGTTTCTTTTTTTCTTTTTCTTTTTTTTTTTACTTTTTCGCCTTTTTAGGGCCACACCCTCGGCATATGGAAGTTCCCAGGCTAGGGGTCGTATCGGAGCTACTGGTGCCAGTCCATACCACAGCCACAGCAACTCATGTCTGTGACCTATACCACAGTTCAAGGCAACGCCAGATCCTTAACCTACTGAGTGAGGCCAAGGATTGGACCCACATCCTCATGGATACTAGAGATTCGTTTCAGCTGCACCACAATGGGAACTCCTGTTTGACAATTTCTTAAAAAACTAAACATGTAACTATCATATGACCAAGCATATGTAACTACCATATGACCAACCCGTGGGCACTTATTCCTAAGAAATGAAGATTTATGTTCACATAAAAACATTTTACAAAAATAGTAAGAATGGTATTATTCATAATAGGTCAAAACTAGAACCAACTCAGATGTCCTTCAACAGGTGAACAGGTAAACACATGTGGTGGCACGTCCACGCCATAGAATGCTATTTAGCAATCAAAAAAGATAAGCGATAGATACATGCAACGACTGTGCCAAATCTTCAGAAAATTACGGTCTGCAAAAAAAGCCAATCCTAAAAGGTTTCATACACACTGTTTGATTCCATTTATATAATGTTCTTTAAAAGACTAAATCACAGAAATAGAGACCATGTGGCTCTGCAGAGGTTGCCAGGAGTTAAGAAGAGATGGGGACAGAAAAAAGGTGTATGAGGCTATAAGAGGCCATCATGTGGGATCCTGTGGTTGGAAATGATCTGTGTCTTCCCCACTATATCAATGTCAACCTCTCATGCTGATATTGCGCTTAGTTTCACAAGATGTTACCATGGGGGAAACTGGGTGAAAGACACATGGCATCTCTCTATATTGGTACCCACAACTGCATGCAAATTTACAATGAATCTACATGTCTCAGTTTTCTGGGGACAGGAAAGAGAGAGTGTTGGTCAAAGTAATTTGAAAAGTTAAAAGTGGACTTTATGTTAAATTTAAGAATTTAACAGCTGCCATGGCTGCTAATGTTGACCCTGGTGGTGCCTCTGGTACTGGCTGGGTGCTATGGATCACAGCTATGGAATAAAGGAACCAGCTCTCTATAGCAAGACAAAAGACCTGGGTTCAAATCTCAGCTTTACCATTTACTAAGCCCTTGACCTTTGGCAAGTCATTTGTGGCTCAGGCCCTTGGTCTGCCCTGATCCTCTCCTCCATTCCCTGTGGTTCACATGGGGTTAACCTGTCCTTCCTGGCCAGCTATGGGCACAGGGCCAAGGTCTGGGCATTCAAAGATTCATCAACCAAGCCAAAATTATTTGTTCTGGGATCGGGCTGTGATGAGGCAGAGCCAATTAAGAGTCTTTCTTAAGCCTTCTTCTTTTTCCCCGAGAGCTATCAGAAAGGGTACTCTGTTTTCCTCCGGGGCTGTGACTCTAAGAAAGACATGGGAACTACTTGGGATCTTCTTTCACAGCCACACGGAAGAAGCTGTAACTTGATATCGTTAGAGTTCCTAGATCCAGCCAGGCCTGAAGCCACTACTGCAATATTCTATTCATGCTAATTTGAGTGAGATTTCTGTCACCAGCCCTTAAAAAAGTATCATGATTATTATTTAACTACTTTGAGCCTGGTTTACTATTTATGTATTTTTATCTATCATACAAGTAGATATAATAATAATAATCTCATTGGATTGTCATACTTTAAAAGATCATGCAAATACATCTTTGTTCCTTTCCTCTATTCCTAACTAGTTTATTAACTTGGGTAGAGTCACAGACAAATTTAACACAGAATAGACTATAAGGTCATAGCGGGAGGGGCCTTAAAGTTCATCTAGACCACTCATCCTACACTTGAATCTTCTTCTGCTCTCCCATTTAATATTTTTGAGTCTTGCTTTTTTATGAGGATAATAACCACTTCTTTTTTAAGCACATTAGGTATGGTGGGGAGGATCAAATGGCTTGAGGCATATCAAAGCATTTTGAACAAAATATAAGAAAAACAGTTCTCTTACAAGGTGCTTGCGGTCTGGCAACAGAGATAAGAAACTCTAAGAATCCTTTAGGCAGAGCTTCTTAAAACACAACATGCGTAAGAATATTGCGAGGAGCAGGGCAGGCTGATCAAAACGCAGATCTCCTCCTTACAAACACCCAGGTCATCCTGGTGTCACACTCTGAGAATCACTGTCCTGGTGACTAGAGAAAAGGACCGGAGCACTTGGAAAGGAACAGCGCTTAAATTCTGGCTGCTGGAGTTCCCGTCGTGGCTCAGTGGTTGACGAATCCGACTGGGAACCATGAGGTTGCGGGTTCGATCCCTGGCCTTGTTCAGTGGGTTAAGGATTCAGCGTTGCCGTGAGCTGTGGTGTAGGTTGCAGACGCGGCTCAGATCATGCGTTGCTGTGGCTACGGCCTAGGCCGGTGGCTACAGCTCCTGTTAGACCCCTAGTCTGGGAACCTCCATATGCCGCGGGTGTGGCCCTAAAATGATAAAAGGAAAAAAAAAAATTCTGGCTGCTGACAAGCAGAGAAGGGTTCATTAGGAAGGTGCAGAAAAGGTCTGGATTCAGGCTGGGCTCCCAGAGGAAGGCTTCACAAGTGGTGTAGTCTCAGAAGCAGACTCAGAGGCATGCATGGATTGCTTAAAGATATGCTCCCCTGGAAAACCAGTAAGGGGCCAGGCCTGGAGAGCGGGGGATGGAGCAGGATGTGCCGGGGAAGGAGCCAGGCAGGGTGGAGTTGCAGGTGAAGTTCCACATTCAGCTGATGATCTCAGGGGAGCTCTGAAGTGTGAATGACACCTCAGTTCTCCCCATCCAGGCAGTCACTGGCTAAGGGGTGGGTAGATATGGATCTGTTCCTACCGTGTCCAGCTCTCTCTGGACACTTGTGTTCTGGTATCCAAGAGCAAAGTGCTGAAGGTCGTGGGCACTAGCCCTTAGCAGTGAAGCTGGAGGATGGGAGCTTTGAGAATCTGGTCAGGGCGCTGATGATGTCCATCACTGAGGCCTGGGGTAGCACCTGGAGGTTGGATACATAATCTAGGAAGGGGGAGGGAGAATCAGAATCCTGGACCCAAAGCACCAAGGGATGGATTCCATGTGGCCAGAGCTGCCACTCTTCTGTTATTTCTTGTATTCCCGGCAGAGCACAGATAAAAATCCAGAGCATCTGGAAATGTGACCCACCTTCCCACAGCCCCTCCTTCTCTGTCCCCCCACCACACACATGAAAATGAAATATTTTTAGCCATGCTCATTTTCTGTCTGTCTCTCCAGACAGAGTTGCATAAGAAAGGCTGTTTTCTTCCCTGTGGGATTGCAGGGGGATGGTTAAGCTGCACACGGATGGTAAAGCCATTTACACGTGGAGAAGCAGCCAGTGTGGCTTAGGGGGGATTGGCAGGTCCCAACGCTCTCAGCACGTAAAGGGGAAACTTGAACGCCAGGGAGGCACGGTAACTTCACACAGGGGCTGATTTACCGCAAAGCAAAATACACAAACCCCCCCACCCCTGCACCGCCGCTGCCTCTATCATTTTGGATTTTTCAAAATTAAAAACCATTACAACTGTGAGGACTTTTGCAAGCAGACCATCTGGTCTGAACCATTATAAAGATGAGAAAACTGAGACCTCAAAGTGCGAAGGGGAAGGCTCTAATACTTGTGAAACAGCTATTACCAGGCCCAGGCACTGTGTGG
This sequence comes from Catagonus wagneri, assembly GCA_004024745.2. Lineage (NCBI taxonomy): Eukaryota > Metazoa > Chordata > Mammalia > Artiodactyla > Tayassuidae > Catagonus > Catagonus wagneri. Next base: position 13,020,631 of record PVHT021183528.1, on the reverse strand, counting down.
GACGCTTTTCCAGATGGTTTCATTTCAGCTCCACAATGGCATCATGGGGCAGGATGATGCACGTCATTTGTAGAAACTAGAATACAATCTCAGAGAGGTGAATAGCTTTCCCTAGGTCTCACGGTTAAGCAGGGAGCTGAGACTGAAACCCAGGCCCACACGACATCCAGCCCTTGTCTGTTTTTCCCCAGTTTCAGGATAAGTAGGGGAAGGACTTTCTAGGCAGCCACGGGAGAGCCTGTGCCTGCTGCTTTTTCCGCAAGTGTCCATACCACGAGGGCAGGACACCATCTCTGTTTGTATCTGTATCCTAGCATCGGGAACAGGGCCCAGAGGCACTCACTCGGTTAGCTTCCACTGAATGAATTAGTTGAAGCAAGTTAAGCGTTTATTGCACACCCAGTTTATGCAGCTACCTGTCCCACAAAAGAAGAAATAGTACTGGCCCTTGGGATGCTCATGCTAGGACATGACAAAATGTTCACATGGAAAATGGTGGAAAAGGGTCCTTTCTAGGTGATACAGATGAGCTGGTACTGTCCAGACAGGTCTGCCTCCAGGGCAGCTTTGGGTGTGTGTGTATTTCACCAGGGCTCTACCCGCCTCCACCCTGTCACGCTCTGGCCCACGGGAACCACTCCTCAGGCCTTCCCAACTAGAGCCTTGGCCCCAAGTGGGCTCCTTCTGATCCCTCAGGTTCCATCAGTCTCCAGTGATTAGCTTGAGGGCCATCTCCTATAGGGAGCCTTTCCTAGCCTCTCAGATGGAGGAGATTTCTTACACCTTTGAGTTCCTGTAACACTTGACCAGCACCTCCCCTGTGGCATGTGCCTTGGGTCCTTTACTGAACCCCAAGATGGGTGTTAGGTTCACCACTGTAGCTCCAAACAACTGACAGAGAACCCACACACTCTGGAGTTCCCCATGTGTGGGATGAGTGAGCAAATGGAGGAATGGATGGAGAGACAGGGGCCTGCCAGCCAGGGCTGCCTGATGCTTTTTGGAGGATGCGGTTGTCTCCAGGACAGGATTTGAGGTGCACAGGATCCACCCTCCCTGAATCAAACAGTCCCCAGTGTGGTGCCACCCCTCACATCTACTGTTAGCCACTTTCTGCTTTGAGTTAAGAAACTTCTGTGTCTCTGGCTAAAGGAAGCCTTTGGCGCAATTTCAACTCACTTACGGAGCAAGTAGCAACAAGTGATGTCCCCATTTGGCACTTATAGTTGCAAACAGGCAACATGGCTATAAACGCTTTTGGTGTAATATCTTGGAGAAGCGGTTTTCAAACTGTGCTCTGAGCCACCCTACCCTCCCACCCCCAGCAGGGTTCCTTAAACAACTTGCTTCTGTTTGTCTTGTTGGTTATATATTTCTCCCATTCAATTTGTTTGAATTTCACACTAAGAAGTTTATGGATCCATAGGACAGAAACATCACACCCTGTGTCCCATCTGCCTGTCTTTATGTGTCTGGGTCCCCCACCTCCAGCCATCATGGGTACCTGGATCCACTTAAGAGTTCAGAAAGCTGCCTCGAGGGCATTTCCTTCTGGCCGGATTGTAAGCCCTAGCGCACAGGAACTGTGCCTTGCTCACTGCATGGCCCCTTAGCACCTATACTGCCTTGTACTCAGTGGGCATTGAGTGTTTCTTCTTTAGCTTCTTCATATAAGAAGGGGGAAATCAGAATAGATGGCTTAGGTGCTTTGAGGAATTGAAATCTTTGGAAAAATTACTGATGAACATCTGACAGATATTTTTGGAACAATGAGGGGAATAATGAGAATATAAAAAACCAAGGAAACGGAGGCGGGTGGTGGGACAGGAAGAAAGCTATTACTAAGTCTAATCCTGCCCCTGACAAGGACAAGGGCAGATCCCTGGCTGAGGCTGTCCCCACAGCCTGCCACACATGTGTGTGGACACACCAGCCTGCATGAGTTCCTTTCACATCCCTCCAGACAGCATCCAGCCCTTGGCCACCCCCAGGGCCAAGTGACGTGCGTCCCCCAGTGTGAACCCTTCTTGGGAGAGATGGTTCTGGCGAAGATTTCCTAGAAGTGGGCTTGGGGCCACTTGACCAGGGAATTTGGGGTCCCAGGAACCCAAAGCGTGGTCTAGGGAGGACGGGTGTGTGTCCCAGGAAGGGACCTCCCTCAGGCCTGTGGAAGCCGCAGTCCTCCTAGAGAGACGCAGACAGAGGGGGGCCAGCATGGGGCCCAGGACGCGAATCCCAGAGGCCCAGGTCTGAGGGCTGAACTCCAGAGGAAGACGGGGTTATAGGCCAAAGGCAGTAAACACAGTTGCGTCTTGACCTGTCGGGAACAATTTCTACAAAGGTCTAATAATGTGAATGCTGCTCCCTGCTTCCACTAGAATTTGTGCTTTTGAAAACACGGGAGTAAAGGAAGTGAGAAAGTCGTGGGTAGAAGTGTTAAATCCCAAGCTACCAATGACAGGAAGCCAAGAGGTTTTACTAAAAACAAACAATTCGGGAAACAGCAGTGTAAATATATACATATTTCTTTTTAACAATCTCCAGGCAAAACCAGAAGATTTGAGCTAAAAGAATTGAAAGCTGATGCCACTAGGCAGAGGACTACAGTTTTTCATGGATTTTTAGAACAATTAAAAAAATAATGTATATGCGATACTTTGAATAAAAACTCAAACATAAAAGATGACTCTAGCAGCCTTGTGGAGGATGGTTGCAGGTGTAAGCTTGGAGACAAGGTCAGGGAGTGGGAGCAGGGACACACAGGACAGGGCCTATGGGGGAAGCTTTCTAGGGGGAGGGTGCCAAGGCAGGGCCTGAGTGAGATGCCCGGAAGACTCAAGCGTTGGGGGATGGAGGGGTCAGCTGAGGACAGGAACGGCACAGGGCAGGCAAGGCGGGCATCCTGGGCTGGCCTCGGAGTGAGGCTGGGGTGTGGAAGCTCGGTCCTGCCCTGGCTGCAGCTGCTATCGTGGTCCATGAGCCCCTCCATCAGCTCCCTGATCAACACACAGGCACCTTCAGGACAGCCTGAGAGGGGCCCGGGGCTCCCATGGCAACAGGACAAAGAAGCCCAGGGAGGGAGAAAGAAGATGATGAAATCGAATCTGGCCCTGACATAGAAATAGCCATCAGTTGAGATTTTTAAGAGTGAGGAAAAACAAAAACAGTGTTTGGTACATGAGTCACACCAACTTCTCCCAATTACCAGCTTTTAGGCTCCAAAGAAAGCATCCGCCAGAGGAGCCTTGGAATGTCGTGGCGGCGAGGCCTTGGGCTCTGACCCCTCCCGCCAACCACACGTTTGGCTCTTTCCAGTGGAAGCCATGACCCTCCCTGCCTAGAGCCAATGTCCCCGCTGGCAGTTGGGTGCCAGGGGAAGACCAGTGCACTAGGAGCCAGGAGAATTGGGTCACGTCCCTCTCCTGACCCCAGTTTCTCCCTCCACAAAGTAAGGAGCTCGGCTGAAAGACTTCAAGGCCTCACCGGCTGGTTTTTCACCGTCTGCTGTGCTTTGGTGCGGGAGGAGCTGCAGAGGTATTTATGGCCATGACCCTGGTGCTTAAACCATTTAGTTATGTTTTAGGGGTGTATTCTTTTATGAGCAGACTATAGAGAGAATACTGAACCCTGGCAGGGGCTCCCGTTCAGAAGACTCAGTAGAACTGTGGGGGAAAAAAATCCACCCATCCCATGAGTTTGAAGAGGGAGAGAAGGCTGTCTAGGGGCTTGGCCAGGCACACCAGGGAGACTTAAGGTGGTTTCAAGCTTGGAGTATCAGATGGATGCTCAGTCTATTTCAGGAAAGGGCACCCAGATGCAGGGGAATGGACCAGATTAGATGGAGTTCTACACTACCCCTGATCTACCAGTGACTTCAAGGCAAGCTTAGTAATAACTTTCCCTTGCATCTGGGCCTGCACAACTTGCTACATCTGTACACTCCCTTTCTCTGTAAAGCACGGGCTTCATAACTTCCAAGGACAGAGATTGCAAGCTTGGACAACTGGCAGTGGGAGAGAATTGAAGCAGTGCAGGGAGATCGCGGCTGTCATTTCACTCAAAGAGCACTCAGTCAGGACTGAGCGCAAGTTGAATGGAAAGAATGCTCTGGGCCCTCAGTCAGTCTCGCGGCTGCAGATCGCACCTGGTGAGACACTAGCCTCAGGGCTAAGCCTGGGAGATTCCATTCCACAGACCCTGGTGTGTAGCAGGGCCATGGGCCACTGGCCTTTATTGATGAGAGGCTCCTGGCAGCCTGCAGCTGGCCCGCCAGGGTTTGAACCTGGTTCTGCCTCTTACTAGATGAGGAGACAGATGGCCCCTCACAGAGTCTGTAAAGGGGGCTATTTACAGAGGCATGCATAGGGGAAGGGGACCCACAAAGGATGGGGCAAGTCCAGGAACTCCTACAGAGGGGCTGTCCCATATTTGGGACTGAATGGGCAGGCCAGGCGAGAGAGCGTGTGAAGATGAGAACCGTGCACAGAAGAGAAAGGCAAGGAAACTATGGCTTGTAGGGAAGGAGCTGGGGAAACACTCTGACCTCCCTGTCCTCCTGAGGGGACAAGGCAGCAGGTGAAGCTGACTGTAGATCCACCCCTCAGGGCACGGAGCAGCAAGGAGAAAGGTGACAGTGGATCTAGAGGGACAAAGGCCAGCATACATGACCTTTCTGTGCCTCGGTTCCCTCGTTTATAAAGTTGTGATGATAATAACACCTATACCGTAGGGCTGTTGTCACAATTAAATGAGTAAATCTACATCCGTATCTATATCTATTGCTTAGAACAATGTTTGGCACCTGATGCATGATATATGAGTGTTTGCTATTAGCCACATTATTGACATGCTCCCACACAAATTTGTTCCCATCCTCTAAGTACTCAAGTTTCCTTCCCCCCTTTTATCTAAATCTGTTCCCTGCCAGCTGGCTCCTATAGGCATTTGCATTTTAATAAGAAACTTTGCTTCATCCAAGGATGTGAAGCTCTAATGGTGGAACCTCAGTTCTTTTGTTGCTGCTGTGATTGCAGGTGAGGGGTCTTCTCCTTTTACACTGAATACTAGTGGCCAGTGGAAGGAGGCTTCCTGTGGCCCCTGCCCCAGGACTGAGCTGTGAACATCTGACAGAAGGAGGTGGTTAAGCTCCACTTGCCAAGAGCCCACCTGCCAATGACCGAGAAGCCAGCCCTGACCCTTAGCTGGCAGAGTCCTCTGTGTGAGGCCCTTCAAAGCTGGAAGAGCACTTCAATGCCCAGAAAACAAGGTACCCAGAGAGGGGTGACCTAGCCCTGGGTCACCCAAGTGGCTGATGTAGAGGCCAGGGTTTGAACCAAGAGTTCTGACTGCAGGCTGAGGTCCTTCCTTCGCCCTTGACTATCCACTTCCAAGTGCACACCCTTGAATGGCCTTAAGACATCCCTGGGCAGTTGTCTAAACTCACCAGTTGGCCTTGGAGCAGCTTGGCCTTTCAGCCAGAAGGGAATGTATGACCCCGGAGAGGCTCCAAGTGTGACTCAAGCTGAGAGGTGGACTCTTGGGGGTGTGAAGCCCCTCCTGTTCTCAGCTCCATCCAGCACTTGTGACCCTTGATCCATGGGCATGTGGCCTTGGGCAACGACTCTCTCCTGATCCCACCTATGGAGATGCCCCTCCAGTAAGGTTTCCATTGACCTCAAAATGCCCCTCCCTCCACCTCACAACCTGAGCCCCTTCCAGGACATCAGTCACATGCTCTGGAACACACATCTGAGCTGACTGTTTATGCAGTGTTTGTTCACAATAGCAACAAGCACCTCTTCTTCTGTAGCCCTTTGATAGCAACATGTCATCATACTAGGAGGGGCTATAGTGTAGCTGGCAGCAGAAAGCATTCAAAAAACAAGCTTAGGCTCATGAGAGCATCTGGAAAACAAGCTCAGACTCAAGAAAGCATCCCAAAAGACCAAGTTTGGACTCAAGCTCTCTTCCCAGCTCCTGACTCACACAACCGAAGTCTTGCTCCATGATGACAGGGTCCGTCTCCTTCTGTTGTATCTTAACCTCTTGAACCTTCATGACCCTTGACCCAACATCACTCACATCCAGGTGCCCCAGGTTCTAAGACTAGGAGGAAGAAGTCATGTGGCATCAGGGATCCTAGGAACATGAAATCTTATGATCTTAAAATGGAAAGATTCTATTTTGCAAGAATATGCAGTTTTGCTTGTGGTCCAAGCCTTCATCAGACTGCCAAAGGGGCCCTGTATTAGTCAGGATATGCTAGGTAATGCTGCAGTAACAAACAATCCCCAGACTTTAGTTGGAGTCTATTCCCTGTCGCTTTTCTTCTTCCCTAATATTCAGCTGCCCATCTTTGTAGAACCAAAGTAACCAATAAAAGATAAACATAACTAAGCTGTTTTACTAGAGGAAACTTTGTGTGGCAGGCACACAAAAACCAGCACTGTGAAGCACTGTCTTCCTGGATCTTGTGAGGCAGAGGAGGAAACCGAGGCTCATAGAGGCAAAGGGACTTGTTCTAAGCCACCCAGCTAGTTGTCTAGTCAGAAACTGGGCTGAGGTTTGTACTCAAGCCTACCCCAGTAGTTTCAGTGACTGAATCCTACCACTTGCAACTCCTAACCACAATGCTGCTAGTCCCAGTATCTGGATTGTGCTTTCAAGTTGCCATTCACTGAGTATTTATTGAGCCCCTCCCATTGTGTTGGGCACTGTTCTAGGTGTCAAGGTTCCAACGGTGAATAAAATCGACAGAGGTGAGGGGAGAGAATAGCAAAAGGAGAAGAACTGGTCCAGTGACTGATAAGGAAACAAGGCTTTAATAAATGGAAGGAATGGCATCAGTGGGGACTTGGTCTCCATGCAGACTGGCCAGAGCTACTTAAGAAGTCTTCCATAGTCACTCTGCCTCTGGCACAGGTGGTGCAGCTGCCTGGAAGGAATTCTGGGGAGGTCCCTACACCACTGAGCCTGGGCTGCTCTTTTTTTTTTTTTTTTAACCTTGGAATCACACTCATCATTTCTCTTCAACAGTGTGGGTTCTGGTCTGTAGATGTTCCCTAAAAGCTTACTGAACGAGTGAATTAACAAGTGAGCAAATGAATGATGACTGACAGTGGGTAAGCCCCTTACACTCTCTGGGCCTCGGTTTCCCCCTCTGTCCACTGAGATACCACCTATGGGCCCCTTCACCACCAATTCTAATGACGAATGTGACAGCAGTGTGCCTGTGTAGTTGGAAACCCTGCTTGCTGTTATCTGCCCAAATGGGGCCTGTACGTCAGTCCCCAACACTGACTTCTGGATGGACTGGGTGACTCTACTCCAGAGACAACGTTAGCATGCGAATCAAATCCAGCAGCAGCATAGTGCAGAGTGGGTGAGAGCCAGGGGAGCTGGACCCAAGGACTCTGTGGTCAGGGCTCAAAGAGAGATGGGTGTGGTCCTAGAAGTATAGCCAGGAAAAGTCTTTTCCCAAATATCTCTTCTGCTGGTGCCTGAAATTCCCCCATTTGCGATTTATTCCACCGAGTTCAGCATTGTTTGTGTGTGGGTGGGGGTGGGATTCTCTTTATAAATGCTAAAACCTTGGCGGGGTGATGAAGCTTTCAAACAAAATTAAATTCTTCTTTGCCTTTATGTGCCAGCCTCTGTGTGGTGGTGAAAGGTATAGGAACTCTTTCTACCACTTTTGCAACTTTCCTATAAACCTAAAACTATTCCCAAATCTAAAAAATATATTTAAATAAATTAAAAACTCCCTCTGCAGGCAGCCTGGAGGATGGAGCTGAGTGGGGAGGACCACAGCACCCTGGTGTTGATGAAGATCTGTGCTCTGCTAGGGGGAGAGGGGTCCAAGGGAAGAGGACAGAAAGAGGGGACGCGAAGGCGTAGGTGAGACAGGACTGGACAACTGGTTGGATGTGAGGGCTGAGCTGGAGGCATGAGTCAAGGTGAAGATCCAGTCCTGAGCCTAGTGCCAGACACAGAGGATACCTCAGGAGAGGAAGGGGGAGGCTGCCACAGAGTAGGCTGGGCACCTGGGGTCAAGGGCAGTATGTCACCAGCCCAGTGCTGCTGGAGCATTTCCCAGACTATCCGTGGTGGAGGACCAGGTTTTTGGTTTTAATTTTTAAAATATATTTCCAGTCCAACGAAAGTCAATATTTTGGTCCACATTCGGTTCAGTGAGACAAGGCCACTGACCACATGCTTGGATATCAGGCAATTTCAAAGTATTATAAATGTTTCTGAATGCTTACTCTCCATTGCTGTCTGTTTTTATGTTTGTTGAAGTTCCTGGGCCAGGGACTGATTTCGAGCTACAGCTGCATCAGTGCTGGATCCTTAAACCCACCATGCTGGCCTGGGGATGGAACCTGCGCCTCTACAGTCAGATTCTTAACCCTCTGCGCCATAGCAGGAACTCCCCATTGCTGCTTTTAATCTTGCTGCAGACTGGTAAAAACCAGTTGATGGACTGGCACTGTCCCCTTTCAAGCTCACAACTACCCAAAAGTTAAGGACTATGATTCTCAGTGACAGATGACGAAACTGAGACTCAAGAAGGTTAGTAACCCACCGAAGGTCATACACAACTAGTAAGCTGCAGAGAACAGAGATTTAATCTGTCTCTAAAAGCAGCAATGTCCCCGCTTCCATCATCATTCCCATCAGTTACCCCGGCAGACCCCTTTTCCTCGTGCCCTTCAGGCTGTTTTCAATGCTCCTTTTTACTCCTCTTCCCTGGAGGTTGAATCATGGGTTGTTTTGACTCAAGGAAAAGAGAATGTGGAATGGAATGGCTTTGCCAGAGGTGACCTCACAGCCTATCTCCCCAGGACCTGGTGCGGCTGCTGGAGCATGGAGAATGCTGAGCACGGAGACCTTGCCAGTGTGGCCGGGAGCACCGACCTTGACCCGGCATCATTCCTTGCTGCCAGTGGGCTGGGAGGGGAGGGAGGGCCCAAGGGCCCAACAGCATCCCCCCCAAGGATAGCCCCTTGGGTGACCCCAGGCAGCACTTAGCAGCGGCCACTAATGCCATCAGAATGTCAGAGGGCTGTCACATGCCAGGCACAGGGCAAAGCGTGGAGACACTCATTTGTGGTTACTTTTGCTCTGTGAAGAATGCCATTTCCTTGGGATCCTATTTTTCACATGGAATTCTTTCTCACTCTGAGACCCAAGCTGGGCGCTGGGGCTCTCCTTCTTCAGAGATGTTTGCAGGGATGGAAGAGGAGTGGCTTGCAAACAATCTCCTTTTCAGGGTCTGAGAAAGTCTAAGCTTTCAGAGGAGATGGTGCCAGAAAGAAGACAAGCAGTCCCTATAGGGCAGGCAAGGGGGCGACAGATGGTGGAGATACCCAGCCCTCTGTAAAAGGCCTAGAAGTCAGAGGGTCTGTGGTACGAGGGACCTGAGGTCCACACCCTGGAGCGATGGCCGGACCATGGGCCTAGGGAGATTCATTCATTCATTCATTCATCAAATATTCACCAACATCCACTGTTTGCATGCACTCATCCAGGTTCTGAGGATGCAATGGTAAATAAGACAAACTATAAGAAAATAACAGTGCACTTCTTGCACACATCTCTCCGCCAGCTCCTGGCTGTGATCATTCTTCTGCCTCTGAATTTTCCCCTCTGGCCTGTGGCCTCTCCCCTCCTGCCCTACCACAGAGGTGCACTCTCTTATTCAAAACCTTGACGAGCGGTGGCTCCATTTCAGCAAAGGATAAACTGCATGTTCCTTGTCAGAGCTACAAGGCCATTAGAATGGAACAAATTAGATCCCATGTGACCACTGCTGGCACACTCTCCCTGGCACCCGTGTGTGCACGACTGGTCTCATCCTCTTCATCCAGGCCATCATCCACCTCCCCAAGCCTCATTCCCAGCACATCCTTTCACATGTTTCATGCTCTGGGAACACACAACACCCCCCCCCCTTTTTTTTTTTTTTTTTTTTTGCTTTCTAGGGCCACACTTGAGGCATATGGAGGTTCCTAGGCTAGGGGTCAAATTGGAGCTGTAGCCGCCGGCCTTTGCCACAGCCACAGCAATGCCAGATCCAAGCTGCGTCTGTGACCTACACCATAGCTCATGGCAACGCTGGATCCTTAACCCACTGAGCAAGGCCAGGGATCGAACCTGAGTCCTCATGGATGGTAGTCAGATTCATTTCCACTGAGCCACGACGGGAACTCCCACACAACCCCTTCTTACAGTTCACTTCCAGGTCTCTGCTCTTCTTTCCTTACACTCTTTCCTCTGCCTCAAAAGATTTTGGCATTTCCCATTCCCCAGCATGCTGAAATCTTAATTGCCCAAGGCACAGCTCACGCACCTCCACTGGGAAGCCTTCTTTGATTTCCACGGTCAGAATGAATGCTTGCTACTCTCTGTTCCCCACAGCCTGACTTACACACACTCACTATAAGCTCCCCACTTGCAGCCAACCCCTCCTGCTTCTTTTGTGGAGCAAGCTGCTTGGGCTACTCTCTGCTTGGCCGTCATGTTCCACTCCTGCCATGCAGCATGCGCTCCCCAGGGAGTTGTTCTCAAACCTGTTTACCCTGCTTGTTCTTGTTATTGCTCAGATGGCAGATCCACACAGGCTCAGCTATAACCGGACTGGAGCAGGAGGACAGGGGCCCCGACAGGGCTGTCTCCAGGGAAAACTAAGCTTATAGGGTGTATTGAACGCGATGGAGAAATGTTTATAGTTCTGACCAGAGTTAGGAGCTGAATTAACCGCAGATTCATGGAAAGTAAACAGTTGAAAAAGGAAAAGCAATTACTGACTCCTAAAAAACACAAACGCTGTTCAAAAGAAAGAAAAATGTAAACACAGCATACTATGTGTGTTCTGTGTATTATTTACACACTTATAATCTTGTCAATACTGAATGGAGATTAAGTAAAAACTGTGATACAACTATAGTGAAAGGACGGGAGTTTGGGAAGTGTGTAGTATGTGTGTGTGTGTGTGTGTGTATGTGTGAGTGTGTAAGTGTGTTGGGACTGAGACAGAGTGTAAGAGAGCCAAGTCTTCACCTGACAGGTAATGGCTAATGTCTAAAACTGAATTGGAATTACAAGCTTATTATGTAGAAATATACAAGTACACACACTCCAAAAAGTGCTAGAAACGGTTGCCTTGTTTTCAAAATCAGGACAGTGCTATTTTCGCTATAAATTTTATGGTACCATTTGACTTTTTAAACCTAAGGATATATATAGCTTTGGTTAGAATTTAAAAAACGCTCAAGGTAGGTAAGAGACCAGCTGACTGCTAATACTCCCGCACAGCAGGCTCCTCCTGAGGAGGCAGTAGTGAAGCAGGGCTGAGGAGAGCAGCCCTCAGCCCTCTGGGGCCATTCGGCCCCTAGGGAAAGGTGTCAGGAATCGGCTAGGTTGGCTGCTGCATCTGGTCCTGTTTTATTTTCATGGCTCAGGAGCACAGGTGAAGTAGCTCCTCATTAAATGGGGTGTCTCCTCGAAGGAGGGGGCGAGGTGGAAGGCGTTAGGTGCAAGGATGTTTGAGGAATGCCTGCTAGCCAGGATCAGGGTATGCGTTTTTTCCTCTGAGACCCAGACACTTCTGGTAACCATTGTTCCCAAATGTGGTTTTTTGAAAATTTATTCTTTTCAAATTCCATTGGCAGCCCAGACTGATTCGTCCGTCTAGGAATTTGAGGGGCCAAAAGCAGAAATAACATTTTATAGGAGAGGGGGATCAAAGCCAGCAGGCTTTTTGCAGAATCCACTCAGGTCTCGCACTTTTGGAATCACACCTCATTAACGCTCCCTCCTCCCCCTCCAGCCTCACCAGGTTGGTTTTTAACAAGCTGCCCTTTAGCGTGCTCTGGTTTTTTGTCAATGTTTTCCAGCCAAACTGCTGTTTCTCCTGCTGCTGGCACTAGTCCCCAGTGACCCCCCACGGCAGGACCCAGACCCCACTATACAAGCGGTCTTGTGCTCTGCCAACATAGAGTCATCCCTCAGTATCCATGGAGGACTAGTTCCAGGACCCCATGGGCACCAAAATCTGCAGGTACTCAAGTCCCTTATATAAAGCATGGCATTGGCTGATGGGGATATGAAGGACAGACTGTTATAGGTCTTTCTCAATGTTCTTTTTCCCCCTTAAAGCAGTCATTTTGATTTCTCTAATGCTTGACAGTTCATAAAGCACTTCAGCTGATCCATGTAATATCAATGTGAATGGGCAAGGATTACTGCTTCCATTTTACAAGTGGGTTAATTGAGGCTCAGAGAGGTTAAGGGAGTCTGCCATGATCACACAGCTAGAAAGAGCAGAGTTGGGAACTGAACCTAGGTCTCCTGCGGCTCCAGTCAGAACTCCACCCAAAGCCATTTACCACAGAAGGTGTCTGCCCTCAGCCTCCATGCGCTCTCAACCTGCCACAGTACCTCAGTTAGCTCACCTGCCTGCCTTCCTTACACGCAGCCATGTCTCCAAACCTCTCAAGCTCCTGTCCCCTATCCCCAACCTTAGCCTCTTTCCTAGAGCCTAGGCTTCGACTCTGACCACCAGCTGGACAGACTGAGGCTAACTCACTCAAAAGGGTAAACAAATGTCACTCAGCCGCTCCCAGGTGAGAGCAGACAGAGCCCAGGATTTGATATTAGGCACAAATCCTAGCTCTATAACTTGCTGGCTCTGGCCTTGAGCAAACCCTAAAATACTCTGGGTCTTGGTATTTTCTTCTCTGAAGTGAAGCCAGTCACTTCTACCTCAACAGAGTTTTAGAGATCAGACAATAAGAAGAATTTATCACCTGTACAAAGGAGAAGAACTATTAATATCAGCAATAATAACAATTGCCTGAGTCCCCACACTTTTTGTATGAAGGGTGTCTCACTTTCCCCATGTCACAGATGGGAATATTAACACTCAGAGATAGCATTGGACTGGTCCAAGGTCACACGGTGAATTGGCAGCAGATTCAGATCTATATCTTAGTACTGCTTATTCCACATTCAATGTTCTTCCACCCACCAGAAGTCCAATATTTGCCTCCCCATGTAAATATCCATCTTGTGGCTGGGTCGGTCCACATCTCTCAGCTTTCAGAGAGTAGCTAGTGAATTCTTTCATTAAAAAACAGGAGTTCCCACCATGGCTCAGCGGAAATGAATCTGACTAACATCCATGAGGATGCAGTTCTATCCCTGTCCTCACTCAGTGGGTTAAGGATCTGGCGTTGCTGTGGCTGTGGCGTAGGCTGGCAGCTGTAGCTCCAATTAAACCCCTAGCCTGAGAACCTCCATAGCCACGGGTGAGGTCCTAAAAAGCAAAAAAAAAAAGAAAACCAAAAGCCTTTGTGTTTTAGGATGCTTTTGGCTGCAAGTAACAGTCCATAACTAAAACGTGAGGAAATGAGGAAAATATATGACATCACAGAACCAGCAGTCCAGTGTCCCCAGGACTGGTGAATTCAGGACTCAATGCTATTACCAGTGAGAAAGGACGTGGTAGTTCCAGAGGATACACACAGGCAGGATGGAGCTCAGGGAAGAAGGGGGCATCTCCTACTGGTACCTCTGCTTACTAGTGAGGAAGACCTTCCAGAAACTACCCCTCTCCCCCAGCAGAATTCCCCTTATGTCTCATTGGCCAGGGCTGCATCACAGGCCTATTCTAAGTCCATCACTGGGCAGGGAATCACCAAGACTAATAAACACCCACCCCTGGCTGGGCCTGTCATCTTCCAGAATTCAGTAAGGTGAGCACCTAGCCACAGTCAGGGCTCTGGCAAGAACCTAGAGCGGCGCTGTCCAGTAGAACTTTCCGCAATGATGGAAGTACTCTGGATCTGGGCTGTACAACATGGAGTAGCATGCCTTCCATTTTGGTCTTGGCAGGTCCAGAGGACTATGTGTGTGTGCATGTGGGTGTGTGTATATGTATCTGTCTATCCACAGGATAGGTAACCAACTTGCCCATGATTAAGAGCTGTACTTTTCTGGGAATACTTATATTTTCTTTCCCCCCAAATGGAAAGAGAGGCTTTAGGGGGTGAGGGACTCCTATACTGGTGGGTAGAGGAGGAGATAAACAGTCCCCAGCCCCAAGCCTGGGAAGAGCAGCCCCCACTGAGCGGTGCTGGCTGCCCCCAAGGGCCCACCACCGTGACACCTGGGACGGAGAGTAGGCCAGGCCCTGAAGGCTTGCCCTCCACGAGCTCTTTCTGCCTTCTCCCCACACCCCTCCATTCTCCCCTCTGTAACTCCCACCCCTCTCCCCTTCCCTCTCTCTCCTTTCTCACCCAGTCTCCTTGTTCTGCCTTTTCTTTCCATCTCTCCCTCACTTCTCCCTGCTCCCTTTTTACTTCCATTCCTCTCTTCTTTACTTCTCGTCACCCTGACGGATTTTAAATTTTGGCCAAAAATATCTCCAAATTCCTTCTCTTTCCTGAGTTTGGCAAATCCTTCCAGGCCCCGTCTGCTTTGCCTGGGTCCCCGCTCCTAGCTCACCTGTCTCCTTCCTGGCATGTGATGCCTACTTGGAAGCGGAGCCTTCTGAGGACACGGTCGCTGAACCCCAAGTGATGAATCTGACCATGAAAATGGGTGACTGTTAAAGGGTCTGAAAGAACAATTTGGGAAAGGAAAGAGGTTTCCTGGAGCCCCTCAATCACACAGCTTGGGGCATGCCCTGGTACAGACAGGGTGCTAGACGCACTCTCTGCATGGCCTGGGATCCTTGTGCAGTCCGTGGGATGTGAGTTGAGCTAAGATCTTAAGTCTGGACCTCACAGTCAAAGGGATGGCCATGGCTCTTAGTAAAGAGGATGGCAGCAGCTTGAAACTCTTCCCCACCCCCTAGTTTAATGGCCTAAAGGGGCTTCAGAAGAGGGAAGGGCATCAACTCAAGGGGAGCCCGCCAGTCCACTGGCCCCACCTCCTTCTGCAGCCAGAGCACCTGGAGAGGAGACAGGAGAGGGACGGGCCCCAGCACACATGGGCAAGGGTCTGGGGTCTTATCCCTGCTTCCAGCGGGCTGGCCTGGTACTGGGGCACCACGGGTCTCCCTTTTCCCGGAAGACAGCCGTTCATGACCCAAACTACAATTTTCTGTGGGCTTCCCAAATTTCTTAGACCTGGGAGTCCCATCAGGGCCTAAGCAGCTCTCTGGAAGGACGAATGACTTCATCAGAATTCTTCCCAGTTTCTGATCTTCGCTATATTTTCAAGGGCAAAATGCCATCACCCACCCCTTTCCAAAAGCCCGAATGTCTTTCAAATGGGACAGAAAGGGGCTTCTGCTCTCCAGGAAAATCCTCTATCCCAAGTCATAAACAACCCCGGGTAACCCTATCCTGCAGTACCCGAGCTATAAATGTTGGCTTTGTTCAGGGAAGGGGCCTGGGAGAGGTATCAAGTCTGAGCAGAGTGATTGCTTTCCCTCCTAGGGTCTGTGTGGGCAGGGATGCCAGTGATCCTGTGCCAAGCAGCACGGCCCACCCAGGCGGCCCTAGATGGGGCCGTGACCTGCCCATAGGCCCTAAACACAGAGACAAGGTGTCAGGAAGTGTGGCCCAGACTGCAGACCTTTATCATAAACACCCCTGTTCTGCTACCAGGCAGACCACCTCTCCAAGCAAACACTTCCAAGTTCCCTGGGGACCCTGCAGAGCACTCCAGGATCCTCCTCCGCTTCTCCCTCTCCCTCTCTCTCAGGCCGGGACTCTTCACTCTCCTCGCCTTTATTTAAAATGTCTCCGCCTCGTCTATCTACGTGGTCCAGTGCTTCTCTCGAGGTCCAAGTCAAAAACTGCCTCTTCCTGAAGTTTCCAGGTTTCCACCTAGAGTTAAACAGCGTCTTCTGTGTCTTGGAAAGGCATGCTAGAATGAACTGCAGCCTGCTGTCCTTCAGAGTTCACATCTGTTATTCCATCCATGTGTCTTTGGGTCTATCCCGCCTTCCTGCACTTCTGCCCAGGGCCAAGCACCATGTCCCATTTGACCTGGTCCTTAGCCCCCTTGGCGGAGACTCACTCCCTTTCAACACTTTTCATCAGTATAACACTAATAGTTAACATTTACTGACCACTTACTATGTGTCACGCCAAAGTCGAAGTATTTTATAAGCATTAATGCATTTACCTTCATAACAACTCTATGAAGTAGGCATTAAAAGTCCCCCATTTTACAGATAAAAGGTCCCCCGTTTTACAGGTAAGGAAGCTAAGGTACAGAGACACTGAGTAACCTGCTCAGAGCCATATAGCCAGTAAGTGGCAAAACCTGAATTTAACTCTGAACAATCTGGGTCCAGAGCACGTGCCCTTTAACCCCCTGCTTCCCCTCTCAAGCCGTTTGTGGACAAGACTTCTGACTGGTGGGTGTGAATCAAAGTCCACCTTCCCCAACTGTGTGACTTTGAAGAGGTCACTTATGTAACCTCACACGTGAAATAGGGGTAACAATAGCACCTTTATCCCAGTGCTGTTATGAGGGTTCAGTGAAAGAATGTTGTCCAAAAAGTGCACTGTGCTTAGTGTTACTGCTGTGACCACTCAGCTTACAGAATGATCCTGGCCATCAGCTTGCAGGCCCAGGCACTAAGAGCCTGTCCCAAGGAAGTGCCTGGCATAGAACTTACGTGGATGAGCCCAAATATAAAGGCCACTCCTGCCTAGGGCCCTGGCAAGGCCTGTCCGTGTGGCCTGAGGAGGGGGGAGGTCAGGGCCATCACTGCCACCTGGCACCTCCCAGTCTTACTTGTTCCTACGCCCCAGAAACAGGCTGCCCTCAATCTCACGGAGCCACAAGGGCAAAATTCCAACATCAGAAAACACCCTGCAAACACAGGCTTGGGATCAAAGGCCCACAGTGACAAGATTCCTTTATGTCGTGTATGAAAGGAATTAGCCACACCATGCCCAGGCTAACCACTTGCAAGGTCTTTCCTGCAGACTGGAGAATTGTACTGTGGGCTATAGCTGCCTCGAAAGATATACGTGTGGGGACAAGGCCTGGAGGTAATAAGCAAGAGTAAAAAGAGTTGTGTTCGGTGTGGCATAGAAGTGTGTGTGTGTTTTTCCAGAATATTCTTTAATGGTGTCGTTATATTCCCCTCATTAAAAATACTGGAAGAAAATAATGTTGCTTCAGACACACTTGCTGTGTTTGCCTTGGCATCACCTGTCCCCCTGTCTTCTGGGCAAATAAGACCCCTCTCCCCACCCTTAGTCCATGGGATTCTGGGGTCTGGCTCCAGGCCTGACTCCCAGTTTGGGTCTCTGACCTCACCCTGGCCTTTTAGAGCATCAGATGCCCTGGGCCGCAGAGGGTGGCTGAGAGCTGAGCTTATGACCCCAGGGAGCCCACTGAGACTAATGACAGGGGTTGTTGTTTAAACAGCTGCGGGTGGCATTAAGTCTTGGGCTGCTAGTGGCCACACGGAGAAAATGGAGACTAAATCAACACCAAGAGCCGGCTGA
This sequence comes from Catagonus wagneri, assembly GCA_004024745.2. Lineage (NCBI taxonomy): Eukaryota > Metazoa > Chordata > Mammalia > Artiodactyla > Tayassuidae > Catagonus > Catagonus wagneri. The sequence goes on along the minus strand of PVHT021183528.1, from coordinate 13,003,151 downwards.
GAGCTCGTGAAGAGAGCACAATACTGGTGAATTCATTTGAACCTGTGGACACATGTACACCTTAAAGGAGAGCTCTTCTGGCCTAGATGTCCCTCTCTGTGGTGTTAAGGACATGGGCTTTGGAACCAGACTGCCTGGGCCAAACTTAGCTCTATCACTTCCCAGCAGCAAGACCTGGTTCACATTCCTCATCCGCAAAGGTTGTCGTGAAGATTCACTGAATTAATATACATATCACAAATGCAAGCACAGAGTTTTGATTATTATCAATACTGAGCTGGGTTTCTGCTGCCAGCTCAAAGAGTCCTCATTGCTTCATGGAACCATGGTTAGGGATGTTTTGTGGCTGGCATGGAGGAAAACTGACAAGTGGCCCTGCCACGACAGAACTGTCCATGGGGCCAGATACTATGGTTCTACGTCCATCTCTGCTCGGGCACAACCCTTCAGCCTCTTCACCCACAATGTGAGCCATTTTGGACCAGACAGCGTGACCTCTAGGACCCTCACCCCCACTGGGTGAGGACTGGCACTAGCTACCTTGGGTGTTCAGGGCCAGCCTGGATGCAGATGTGTCCACTGCCCAGGTCACAACTTCTTTCTTCGCTGACTTCTTGGTATCACTTGGAAGACGGGCCACTGACTCACTGTCCTGGCTGGCCTTGCAATGCCCTGTGCAACCAACACCTGCCCTGCTCAGCCTGTGGCAGCCTCACCCTCAGCAATGGATTCCATGCCAGCAATGCACACTAGGCTTGGTTCAAACAGCTGGACCTTCCGGAACTTGCAAAAAACCTGACAGACCTTCTTACCAAAGAAATCCCCAGTAGGGTTCAAACCAAGAGCATGGCATAGTCAGTTAGAGCAACAGCCACTATCTATTGAGCATGGAACAACAGTTCCTTGACCACAGAAAAGCATGGCAAAGCTGTGCTCTGGTCAGGCACATGCCCCACCCATTCAGCCAGTACCTCCCTCCCCTCTGCAGACGCTGCTGTCATTACACAGAAACAAGCCCAGACCGTGGCTCTTTTTTCCTGGCTGTGCTTCTAGCCCTGTGAATAGTCTCCCCTCTCTGCTGCCTTGGCTGGCTGCTGGTAGAGGCCGAGTCTGAGCTCCCCCACCTACCCAAGAGCCCTTGTATTAGCTAGCTATTGCTGCATAACAAATTATTCTAAAGCTTAGCAGCTTAAAACAATAAACATTGATTGTCTTACACAGTTTCTGAGGGGCAGGAATCTGGGAGCAGCTTAGCTGCATGGCTCTGCTCAGGGCCTCTCATAAGGTTCCAGTCAAGCTATCAGGCAGGGCTGCAGACCTTTGAGGGCTCGTCCCCCGCTGGAGGACCAGCTTCCTATCTCATTCACATTGTTGTTGGCAGGAGGCCTCCGTTCTGTAGAGCTGTTTATGACATAGCAGCTGGCTTCCCCCCGAGTGAATGATGACAGAGACACACCCCCAAGACAGAAGCTGCAGTGTCTTTTATACCTGCATCTTGCACACGGCACACCTCGCTTGTGCCATATGCCTTTGCTCACACAGATCAACCCTGGTACCAAGTGAGAGGAGGCCACACAGAGTGTGAACTGCAGGAGGTGGTAGTCTCCATTTTTTTTTTTTTTCGCTTTTTAGGGCCGCACCCGCAGAGTTGCAGCTACAAATGGACACCACAGCCACAGCAGCGTGGGATCCAAATCGCATCTGCGACCTACACCACGGCTCCCCAGCAACACTGGATCCATAACCTACTGAGCAAGACCAGGTATGGATCCCCATGTCCTCATGGATACTAGTCCGGTTCTTAATCCCCTGAGCCACAGCAGGAACGCCCCCTCTCCGCCATCTTGGAGGCAGACCCCCCACCCCCACCCCACAGCCCTCCTTGCTCCCCGCCAGGGGGCTTTGAAGTCAGAAAAGGGGGCGGGGGAGGAGTGCAATTCAGAGTTTAAAGAGACATTAGAGCTGTGCAGGGTGACTTCAATTAACTAGACAACCACCAGAGACACTTCGAAAAAAAACCCGATCGGATCACAGAGCGCCTTGAACTGGGCTAACATCTGGGCAGGAACAGGGTAAGAGTGTGATTTTGTTTTGAGCCTGTGGGAGGTGGCGGTGTTCGCGGACTAGCACAACCAGAATCTGCAGATTTGAGAAGAAAGTGAGTTTGTACCTGAGACGAGGTCCTCGGTGGGCCCGGGCTGGCGGTCACGAGGCTGCACACGATGCTGGTGGCTATTTGCTCACGTGGAGGCCCACGCAGAATAGCTCGAGGGAGGGTCTGAGGAAAAGAGAGATCTCCTCACGGAATGGAAGGTTTTGAGAACTGCCTCGCAGGAAGGGGAGGGCTTTTATCAGAGGTCGCGCGGAAGGACCCGCGCGGAAGGACCCGCGCGGAAGGACCCGCGCGGAAGGACCCGCGCGGAAGGACCCGCGCGGAAGGACCCGCGCGGAAGGACCCGCGCGGAAGGACCCGCGCGGAAGGACTGGGGTTGCAGAACCAGAAACAATTGGAGGGCTTCCCGGAAGTCATTTGCCATCCTAGCTGCTGCACAGCCGCTATCTTTGCCTTACTGCTTTCATGTGTTTTTCCTCCTCCTTTCGCCCCACTGAGTTTTAGGTTTCTGTGGATGGTCAGCAGGGGGGTTTATTTGTCTTTCCCAGGTGGATGTTAAAGTCTGCTCCGAGCCCCTGGAGCGTGTCCAGAACTCAGCAGTTCCGCCCCAACCCCCATCAACCTCGCTTTCCTTGGAGCCCCCTCCCCTCAACCAGCTCCTGTTCATCTTTAGCTGACCCACATCTGGCCCGGTTCTGCTGCAAACTTCATCGCCAAGGAAGAAGGGGGAGTGCGCTGATCCAAGCCAGCCAGCAAATTCCTGAGGCGTTAACAGGTTGGTTTTCATCAACGACCTGAAAGTTCTGGACAGCCAGGCGTGTCTCCTTCACCTAATGATATTTCCAGGGCCCAAGGCTTGTCTTCCAGCCCCTGTGAACAGCAGATCTTTGCCTCCCGACAGCCATCACTTTGAGGTCCCCAAATCCCCAAGCCAGGCTCCATGAAGCCTTCTCCATCCTCCCAGAAACCTCCAGGGCCTGGGGTCTTACTGGATGGGACAGACCAGTTATTATAAACCAGGCATCCAGCCAGGAGGTAACAGGGGGCCCCAGGCTCAGGTCTGAGTCTCTGGCATGGTCAGCATCCTCTTCTGCCCTCCACCCTTGGCGCTCCCTGAGTACAATTCCTGCCCGCCCCCCTCATAAGACTGCTGAGCAAGTGAGTCGGTGAGATTATATACTGAAATGGTCAGATAGTGCTGCCCCAACTGTTTTTAGTAGGAGTTTGTGCTTTGGTTCCAGGTTCCCCATAATCTGGTTGTTTCCTCTGTACAGAATTCAGTTCAGGGGACCCCCTTAGGACCTCCCACCAAGTAATTCAAAAGGAGTGATGCTTCTACATCAAGAGGAATAATCAATTCCCATCTGGGGTTACTGTATTGACATTTGCAGTGCCCTGGAAATTCAGATCCTCGTTGCAAGTTAAAGTGGGGCCAGTTCCGCTGCTCCTTTGTTGTGATCACTCCTTTCACTCCCACAAGTGACAGCAACAAGGGCAACTCAGGGCTTCTAAATGTCAGCCACGTCAAAGGGATTCACTTTTTGCTACTTCTCCCATCCATCTCCTCCCACCCACCTCATCTCAGCTGCTGGTGAGAAAGCTCTCAGATAAGGAGTAGATGATTTCCAGGTGCTGGGGGTGCAGCATTTCTCCTCCCTCCTGAATGCGAAGCCTGTGCAGCTGAGATAATAGGAACTGGGCCTGCAGCATTGGCTGCAGCCTCCAAGTGAGTTTGCAGGTGGGCTGATTTGGCGATAAGCATGCAGCACTCACTTTCACATCTAGTCCTGCATTGCTGCAGGGCAGAACTGGTGTGAAGTCACAGGAATGACTGTGACCACTACTGTTCATTTCTTTCAAACTGAGATTCCTTCGTGGTACTAAGTGGGAATAATCAGCAAATACAATCCCACCCAGGCCGGCTACTAAAGCAAGAGGGAGTGAGTAAGTATAGTAAGTACAGGGATCTACTTACCGCATCAGCATGCAGTCATTCAAAAAATATTTTGTGCACTCTGTGCCACGCCTTGGGGGTGAAGCAATGTGCTATGGTCTTGCTCTTGTGACACTTACAGTCTGGTAGGAGAGTGGGGAGGTGGACTAGCAATACAGTGAATAAGCACTGCCTGTGCTACGCATGATAAGGCACTGCTATGGGTTGAATTGTGCCCCACCCCCAAGAAGACATGCTGAAGTCCTAACCCTCAGTACCTGTGAATATGACTTATTTGGCAATAGGATCTTTGCAGATATAAACGAGTAAAGATGAGGTCTTTGTGTGTGTGTGGGGGGGTCATCCGTTATGCCTGGTGTCCTTTTAAGAAGAGGAGCTCCCATGGGAGTTCCCATCGTGGCTCAGCGTAAATGAATCTGAGTAGTAATCCATGAGGACACAGGTTCGATGCCTGGCCTCCCTTAGTGGATGAAGGATCTGACGTTGCTGTGAGCTATTGTGTAGGTCACAGATGCAGCTCGGATCTGACATTGCTATGGCTGTAGTGTAGGTCGGCAGCTGCAGATCCAACTGGACACTTAGCCTGGGAACCTCCATATACCACAGGTGCAGCCCTAAAAAGAACAAAGAAGAGTTCCTATTGTGGAGCAGTGGCACAGAGTCCTACTGTAGTGGCTTGAGTTGCTGTGGAGCCAAGGGTTCCATTCCCAGCCCAGTGCAGTGGGTTAGAGGAGCTGGCATTGCTGCAGCTGTGGCTCAGAATCAATCCCTGGCTCAGGAACTTCCATATGCCACGGGTGCAGCCATTAAACAAAGAGAGAGAGAGACGCAGATACAGAGATACTCAAGGAGAAGCCCAGGTGATGAGGATGAGACAGAGGTTGGAGTGATGCTCCAAAAACCGAGAATTGACAACAACATCAGAAGCTAAGAGAAAGACATGGGAACACATTCTCCTCTAGAGCTTTCAGAGAGAGCATGGCCCCATCGACACCCTGATCTTGAAGTTCAAGCCTGCAGAGCTGTGAGAGAATAAGTTTGTTTTTTAAAGCCACCCAGTTTGAGGTACTTTGTTACAGCAGCTGTAGGAAACAATATAGGCATCAAAACAAGTAATGCATCAGGGAAGGCTTCTTGGAAGAAGTGACATTTAAGCTGAAATCTAAAGAATGGTGTTATAATCAGAGCTGTTTTGTTTGTAGGAACAGAGTTCTTAAATAGTAGGATTGGTGATGAGGGAGGTGATTTAAGGATACAGGACATCACAGGGACCCCAGTGTAGAAAGATGAGCTGGAGCTCATGTCATCTGAAGCCTGGAACTAGGAGTTATGAACCAAGGCTATGGTTTCCATTGATCAGGGGCTCATGACCTCCCTCGTCCCTGCTTTTCCTTTTCTCTACCTCTGTGTTTCTCTCTGTAATTGGCTCAGTTTTTTTTTTTTTTCCTTATTCCCAAATGGTTTCTTCTGCTTACTTTTTAGATCTCAGTGAGCAGGTCATCTCTTTGGAAGGCCTTCCATAGCCACACTAGGTAAGTGGCCCTTCATTACTCTATCCTATCACCCTGTTCATCTTTTTTATAACGTGTATCACAAACCACAGTTATTGTGCCGACCTACTTGTCAATTTGTTCTTCATCTGTCTTTCCCATAAAATCAGAATCGTGCCCCACTAGGAATTCAGGGTTCATCCCAAGAATAATGAGGAGTGACGTGATAGGAATTGTGTTTTCTAACATTGCTGGGCTGCAGGTGGAGACTGGATTGGGCAAGGGTAAGACCCAGCATGAGGCCTGGCACAGAGTACCTGCTCCCAAGTGATAGCTATTGCACGGAGGCAGGGAGGCTGGTGGGGAGACCATTTCAGTGGTCTGGTTAAGAAATGATGATAGGCCAGGCTATGGCAACAGCAAGGAAGATGGAGACGAGCAGGTGATTCCCAAGACATTTAGGAAGAATGGAGGGGACTGAGTGCCTGATAATATGTGGGAAAGAGAGAAAGCCGAGAAGGCAGAAAGGACACCCAGGGTTTAGGATACAGCAGTGGGGTGTTAGAAGAGGACTGCTTTCTTGGACATGGTGAGTTTGAGATTCCCGAAGGGCATCAAAATGAGATGTTGGAGAACAGCTGTAACATCTGTGGTTATGGCCTGGAACTCTGGAGGCCCTGCTTGTCTGGAAATACTGATTTGGAAATCTTCCCCTATAAAGAGTAATAGAGCCATGGAGATGGCTCCCATGGAGCAGATGAATAGAGGACAATGATAAAATGACCTTGGACAGAACCCTGTGTAGCATCAAATTGTAAGGAATGATTAGAGGAAAGAAATGTACAGTAGAGACAGGAAAGCAGTGGCTAGAGGTAGGAAACCCCAGGAGAGGTTTCACAGAAGCCACACGGAGAGCATTGGACAAGTGGAAATGGCCAGTAGCATGCTGTCCCAAAGTCAAGAAAGATGAAGAAAGAAATGTATGCCACCAGTTTATGGTCAAGGAGGTCACTGGTAGTCTTGGGAAAAACTGCTGCATTGTGAGAGGTGGGGACAAAAGCCAGATTATGGTGGGAAGTGAGGGACTAAGCACTGTGTGTAGACAACTCTTTCTAGAGAAACTGGGCTAGAGGTGAAAGAAGACAGATATTTTTGGCGGTGGTGGTGGTGAAGAATGAGGAATCAGTGATGGTTTGTTTGCTTGTTTGGGGTGGAATCGGAGTGATGTGAACATCTTGCGCCCTGAACCGAATAGAGGAAAGGTTGAAAACACAGGAGACGGACAAAGGAGATAGCCCTGAGAAGGCAAGTGGGGCTGGCCCAGAACCTGCAGAGAGGGGAGCCTGCCAAAGAAGAAGGGGGCATGAGAGGTGGGTGGGATAGCTCTTTGGGTAAGGGGCCACAGCACAGCAATTGTGGGGCAGAGCACAGGTCACGGGAGCACAGAGGTCTTGAAAGAGGCTCAATGCCAACAGCCTCTTAGACCTTCCCCTTCCTTGCCCTCTTGGCCCTACTGAATGTATACCCATTCTTCAAAGATCTGCCCAAATATCATGTCCTCAGGGAAGCCAACACAAGCCTTCCAAGAGGGACATAGTGCTAACGGCATATACTTTCTCAGCACACCAAACTTCATCAGAAAGCTTTTCAAGAAAACCTGAATTATAGAGAGTTGAGAAAATTACTCTTTCTGATTCATGGAATTTCAGTGTCACCTATCCAAGCAAAGTCCCTCTGGTAGGCACAATAACGGCCCCTCAAAGATGCCCACATGCTAGGAACTTTTGAGTATGTTATCTTACATGGCAAAACAGATTTTATAGGTGTGATGAAGAAAAGGATCTTGAGATGGAGAGACTCTCCTGAATTACCTGGGTGGGCTCCATGTAATCACAAAGGTCCACATCAAAGGGAGGCAGTAAGGTCAGACTCAGAGAAAGTAATGGTGATGATGGAGGCAGAAAGAGTGAAAAGATGAAAAGATGCTATGCTGCTGGCTTCAAAGATAGAGGAAGGGACTGTGAGCCAAGGAATGCTGGCAGCCTCTAGAAGAAAAGGACGTAGTTCTGGAGCCTCCAGAAGGAACCAGCCCTGTAGACACCTTGACTTTGGCCCAGTGAGACCTCATTTGGGACTTCAGACCTCTAGCACTGTAAGATAATACATTTGGGTTGTTATAAGCCACTAGGTTTGTAGAAATGTGTTACCAGCGATAGGAAGCTAATACAACCCCTGTCTTGTTTACTTTGTGGTTTCATCCCTCAAACTAATCTAGTTCCCCCCCCTCACTCTGGCCCCCACGCCAGAATATTAATACATATCTTTAGATGTGTGTATATCTGGGGAAAATATGTTGTGCTTTTTATTGTGTATATACTTTTAATATACATGAATATTATTGTGCTGTAGTTCCCACACTTGCATTTTTTCTGTCAATGTTAATTTTTTAAAAACCTACCCCGATTGCTATGTGTACATGCAGTGTGTTGCCCTGCCTGTGACACAGGTTCCACAGTACACACTAGCAACAGTTGCCTTAGAACACTAGGCTTTCTGCTGATGCTCTGCTGGCACCAGCATTTCTGGGGTGAGCAACCTCATATGTCTTCTCCATGGGCTTGGAGGAGAATTTCTCTGGATTGTATACCCCTGGTGGGCTTATACTGCACAAAATTCATTTGCTGAGTATGACCAGGTCAATCTTCAGAATAGATGCTCCCCCCTAAGTAAGTGGCTCCTGCTCCAGCCACTTTCTAATTTTTACCCGGATTATGGGGATCGGGGGCATGTCACAGTTGTCTGAATTTGCATTTCTCTAAAGGCCATAATTTTGTGTTTCCCTTCATATACTTCTTAGCCATTTGGCTTTTTACTTCTGCAAATTTCCTTCTATCTCCTTTGCCAATTTATTGATTGACATTGGGTTGTGTGTCTTAATTTGTCGATTTGCGGTAGTTCCTGATTTATCTTTTATAGCCACACTCCACTTTAGTTATTAAAAATATTTTTTCCCAGATTATCATTTGTTTAACTTTGTACATTGTGTTTTTTACTGAACAAAAATTTTAAATTTGATGAGGACAAATCTTCACTTTTCCCTTTTAAGTCTTATACCTTTGGGGCCACGTAAGAAGTCATTCCTCAACCCTAGACAAAATTTTGTTCTAGTGTATTTTCCATAAGTTGTTTTAGTTTATTTTTTTGTATTGCAGCTGGTGTTTACTTTTGTTATAAAGTTTTACAATTTGGTTTAAAAACATTTTAGTGTTTCTTCTCTTGCCTAATCCCCACATGATTTGTTAATTTGTTGCTATTGTGAATAGAAGGATTTTTTTTCTCAGAGTTTCCATTGTGGCTTAGCAGGTTAAGAACCTGATATAGTGTCTATAAGGATGCAGGTTTGATCCCTGGCCTTGGTCAGTGTGTTAAGGATCTGGGGGTAGCCACAGACTGTGGGAATAGGTCACAGATGTGGCTTGGATCTGGTGTTGCAGTGGCTGTGGCATAGCCCCACAGTTGCATCTCCAATTCGACACCTATCCTGGGGACTTCCATATGCCACAGGTGTGGCCTTAAAAAGAAAAAGAAAAAAAAAGTTTGTTTTTTTTTCTACTATAGTTTCTAATTGTGTTGGTGTTTTAGAGGCATGGCAGTGAATTTTGTAGATCTTATATCCAGTCATCTTGAGGAACTGTTAATTTTAGTTCTGTTAGTTTATCTGCTGAATGTTAGTTTTTATTTGTAGAATCTATTTTCTCTTACTGACAGTTTTATCTCTTCCACTGAAGTAGTTGTATTGCAATCCTCATTTCTTTTTCTTATTTTATTGCATTGACCAGGCCCTCTAGTACTTTATTGAATAATAGTAGTCATCCCTATCTTGTACCTTAAGATGTGAATGGATCTAAAATTTAAAAATATTTTATTGTTAAGTATATTTGCTGTGGGATTTTAGTAGAGAATATTTTTAGAGTTAAAAAATTCCCTTCCATTTTCAGTTTAAGATTTTTTTTTATCATAAAGAGACATGACCTTACCAGATAATTTTTATGCTTCTGTTAGGACATGTGATTTTCATCTCTTAGTTTATTAATGTGAGTTACATGGATAGAATTCCTGATACTGAACCACCCTTACATTTCTGGGATAAACCTTTCTTAGTCATGATGTGCTATTTTAAAAATAATTTTGCTAATATTTTATGAAGTACAACTGTGACAATGAGTGAAATAGTCTGTAACTTTTTTGTAATGATCTTAAAACTTTTTGAAACCAGGGTTACAGTGACCTCATAAAAGAGTTAGGCAGGTTTCTCTCTTTTGTTAGGATTTCTACTAGGATGGACTCAAGTGCTGCCCAGGCCTGGGGAAGGTGGCTAAGACCATCGCACCATGTCAAGATTTTTCCTCAGAGAATAGTGGTTACATATGTGTTTGTGGAGACAACCCTGTCCCCCACTCCCCAACCTGGGTGGGGAGGATCTAAGTGTTATACAGTGAAGATCCACCTGCCCTCTCACTTATATGACCAATGACACATGCTCTAGATCAGGCTGTTTGTAGGGTCAAGGCCTGGGGTTAGGGGTTGGGGTCAGGGGTCAGTCTGTAGTCAGTGAGTGATTAGTTCATGGGAATTAAGGGTGGCCCTTGAAGACTGGGGTCAAATATAGTTCATGCCCAGAGGTAGCCTCTAGGTCAGTCTCTAAGCGGGGTGACACCATGACTGGGTTTAAAGTCAGCCTGTGACCGAGGTTTAGAGCCAGTTTGCACCTGGTTTCAGAGTCTGTGTGTGGCCAGGGTTGAGGTCAGTCCTCGCTAGGGTTAGGAGTCAGTGTGTGGCTGGAGTGTGAGGCTGGCCTTGGCTCCACGAACAGAGAGCCCCAGGCTGGATCCCTTTGGCCACACAGTCTCTGCTCTGGGCATCTGTACAGCGTGTGCTCCAGCAACCTGGGCCATGGCAAACCTTAGCCACACCCCCGCACGGGGGTCCCCACTCAGCCCTGGAGGTGGTCTGTCACTCTGCTCCCAACACAGTCAGGTAGCACTCCTGAGAGATGGCGCTGTTCCCCCAGGCCAGGCCTCCAGTGTACTTGCCGCCAGAGAAGCTGGAGGCTAACAAGGTGAAGCAGAGTGGGCCATGAAGGAAAATGTGGCTGCTGAATGCAGGCCTGAAGGTGCCCTAGTGTGCTGTCTAGTGGCACTGCTCTGGGTGGGAAAGGTCCTGGGTTCAAGTCCTTCTCTCCCACCACAGAATGAGCAACCTTGGGTAAGCCATTGCTCTCTTCCAACTGTAGTTTTCTTATCTGTACAATAGGAGTCAGGATTTCTGTGAGAACCAAATGAGATAGAATGTTAAAACTCACTGTGCAAACTGTAGAGTGCTATCACAAAGTAGGGGGTGCTGGTGGTGGTGCTGATGGTGACAATGATAGATAGTGGTAGCTGTGAGTCTCCTGGTGGGGCACAGAGTGTTTGCTCCTGCAAGTGTGGGGAGATGAGCCCCAGCTCTGGAGTAACACTGTCTTCAGTTCTAGGTTCAGCATCTTACTAGACATGGGTCCACAGGCAAGTCACTTTACCTCTCTGAGCCTTATCGTCTGTAAAGTTGCACAGAGGGTTAAGGATCCAGTTCAGTATTGTCACTACTGTGGTGCAGTTTCAATTCCTGGCCCAGGAACTTCCATATGCTACAGGCATGGCCGGGAAAAAAAAAAGAAAGAAAAAAAAAAGAAAAGAAACACTTGGATTAGTCAACATCGTTGGAGTATTTATTACATGCTAAGTGCTTTATGTGGAATAACTCATTCAAACCCTCATAACACTGTGCAGAAGCAGATGCTGAGGCACAAAACGATCAAGTAAACTGTCCAAAGTCACACAGTAAATCCGGGGTCACAACCTGGCCAGAGGGCCCCTGCGTCCTCACTTATAACTGTCGCGCTCTGCAGACCCTCTAGGGTGCATCCTGGATGGATGAAGCTCCTTACCCAGCCTCTGGCACGTAGTGTATGCTCACTAAATAGCGGCTTTATTAGTAGTATTTAAGACTGAAGTTCCCTGGAGAAATGGGGCCCAGGGGTTTCCAGTACCGACTCTGTGCCCAAGCCCTCTGTCCTGAAACTGGCAGAGCAGCTAGCCATATTTGACGAGCCCTGCCCCACACAATTCCATTCGATCTTCGTGCCCCCCGACCCTGAGAGGTGTGTTAACCAGGAGGACCTGGGCTGTGCTGAGACACAAATAATCCCATAATCTCAGTGACCCTTCACTGCAAAGACTTTCTTCTCCTTCACAGCAGAGACAAGCGCGGGCTGGGCTGGCTTTGTTCTGTGTCATGATTCCTCCCTCCTGGAGCTATACCATGTCTGTCTCCTCTGAGGGAGAAGAATAGGGCCGCAGGAACACGTGAATGTTTTTAAGGCTCGGGGCTGGAATAGCTTGAGTCACTTCCACCTGCATCCCATCAGGAAGAACCCAGTTCAAGGCCCTCAATCTATCAGAAGGGAGCTGGGGAATGTAGTTCTACTGTGAGCCCAGGAAGAGGACGTGTGAGGGTGAGCAAACAGCATTGTCTTAGCCACAGAAGGTACGGTCATGCCTGTTTCACAGGTGATAAGACTGAGGTTGGAAGAGGAGGTAATCGACCCCAGGTCTCATGACTCAAAGACCTTTGACTCTCGTGTTAGGACGTGTGCCTCAGGGTGGGAGGAGTGTTTCTGGAGGCTGCCTCCCCGCCTTCCTTCTTCACCATCGTGCTCCTTCGTCCGCATCCCAACTTGATGACAAAGCTGATGGCAGCAGTCAACCCAGTGCTTGCTATTCGCCAGGCACAGGGCTGAGTTTTTAGACACCTCATTTCCTTTCATCCCCATGACAGCCCTTAAAAGGCTGAACACCCCCAGGAGAGAATGTTCCCAGGAGAGAAGAGGAAGCTGAGGTTCCGAGTGTGGGAGTGACTTGCTGGTGAGTGGCTGTACCCGCCTCATTCCCCTACCGCCCTGGCTCCAAGCCTGCACTCCTCACCCCCATGCTGCATTGAAACTTGGCCAACGTGGGGGGTCAGACATCTGACTGCCCACCCTGCGTGGCCTGCCGGAACACCTGTGCGTGACTTTGGACTCCCCCAGCATTCTTCTTTGGAAGAGATGAAAACACCCACCACGTCTCCCTTTGGGGGGCAGTTGAGGATCAAATGAATGAAAGAATATATTTAAAAGGTCAAATCGTTCCATGAGTGGAAGAGACTTTTAATATTCTCCAAACTCTTTGCTCTTCTCCTCTTCTTTCCAATTTCCTTGCTCCTCAGTAAAAGTTGGGACAAAAGCGGTGATTATATGAGGGGCACCGGCAGGGTCTGTCCCTTGGCAAGGCCTCTCCTCCCAGCCTCCTGGGGTTTTTCCAGTTTCCAGCGACCCCGAGAAGACTGCCACCGTTCCCCTCTGCCACGGTGGAAATAATTAGCTCCTTTCTTCCTGCTTGGACAGTCATGCCTCATTGGGCTCTTAAATGTGATCTTTGTTTGCAGTGCATTTTCAACCCCTCACAGGTTCTATTTTTACTTCCCTTGCTAGAGGAGCAGCGGGTTAGGGGATCCAGCACAAAGAGCCCTAATTAATCTCCCCCGCCTTTAAATAGTTTTTCAAAGTGTGTATTTGAAAGGGACATTAAAAAAAGAAAATTCCATGACTCTGGAGGCAGATTCCAACATGTTTCTCACCACTTTCCGCTTGGAAAGCACCCTCCCCTGCCAGCGGTGGCCTGGCTCGAATGTTCTGTTTTGCAGCTGGTAGCACTGCTCCTCCTCCCTCAAAGAGTGGATCGCCTTCTGCATCCGTCTCTCAGACGGCTGAGGGACAGCCTCTCAGGCCACAAGCTGCCTTTGGTTTCAGTGTCTCAGGGCCCAAGAAGGAGATGGACCTGGCTGAGGACTGGGCAGAGGTAAAGGGGGCTGCCAGGAGCCAGAATCATGAAAGCACAGGACGGGCCTTTGGAAAAACTGTTAAGGCAGATTCCTCTGCCCTGAATCCCCATTCCCAGAAGGGCCACGCGGCCAAACCATACATGTTGGACACAATGATTTATTATCACTCCCAGCTTTGACATCACAGTCCTTGTGCTGCCTGTGTCCTCCCAAGGCCACGGGGAGTCTGAGCACACAATCCCAGGGTAACAGAGAAGCTTTGGAGAGCTACAACACAGGCTTGGGGGGAGGCAGTTTTATGCTTTGGGAGTGATTTTGGTTTTCATGTTTCTCACTGAAAGTTGTTTTGAATGAGCAGATGCTTTTTGAAAACAGAAGAAAAGGTTCTCCCATTTCCAGCTCTCAGTTGCCAGGATTAGGCTTCAGTTTCCTGGGATGAATCCTAAGCCTAGGAAGGGAAGTTAGGGGCCTCCGGGATCAAGGGCCGTCTCCGGCATCTGAGAGCCTTGAGACTGAAATCCAACCATGAGCACTTCATGCTTTAAGATTTCAGGCGCCATCCCTGGCAAAACGTAGATCCTCTTAACCAGCAAGTGAAAGGTGTGGATGACAGTGACCTAGCGACACACTCCTTTCTGCCCCCGCTCTGTTTCTCCTCTGCGGCTTCTCTCCTCCCAGGCCTCCCAGCCCCTCCCTCCCTCCCTCCCTCCCTCTTTACTGCCCCCTCTTCATTTCCTGTTTGTTTTTTTTTTTTTTCCTCTTCTCCCTCCCCTCTTGTCTCTTCTCCCCTCCTGCCTCTGGTCTCTCCTCCCCTTGCTCCCAGGAAGCAGCATCCAGTCCTCTTTTGCTGTGATGAGTTCAGTCAGCATCACTGCTGTCTTGCTGCTAGAATTGGGACCATCTGGGTATATGCTTCAGCTGCAGCTGGAGAAACACACTTCAGGCTGATCTCCACCCTAGGGCTTCCCAGGGGCTCCCTGGTAACCTTGTGATGACCTTTCCTGCTTCTTTCCGATGGAGCAGGGCAGGCGGGTGGGGGTGTGTTGGCTGAAGGAAAGAGTTTTTCTCTTCGTAGCTGTAAACACTGGGAGGTCAAGGGGCCTGTATAGACACAGAGCAAGCAGATGTGCTAGGTCCCTCATTCAGCAACCTGGAATGACCTCCAGTCTAGTGGGAGCCTGGGCGGGGCCTCTGTTCTCTTGTCACTGATTTCAGCATGCCCCGACTGTCCAGATCCAGTCCTAGCCTGCATATACAGGGGCAAAGGCAAAAAGGGCACACAGGGCCCCAGGGAGACACATTTTGGGAGCCTCCCATCGACCAGACTGTTGGTCATCATGCACGAGCACAGGACTGTTGCTGCAGGACTGCTTTTGCTGTGCCTGTCCCCACCCCCACCTCACTCCAGGACAAAAGTATCCTGCAGAGGGCGCTTTGGGAGAACCCAAAGCCTGCAGAGAATGTGGCCAGGACAGACAAGGGCCCAGGAGATCTGACTTTAGAAAGTGTGCAAATGCACAGAAGCACATCTCCATAAACCTGTGTGGCTAAAGTCCCAGAAGGAGAAAAATGAAGGAATAGATCAAAAGCCATATTTGAAAAGACAATGGCCATGAATTCTCCAAAACTGTCAGATGGGTTAATTCCACATTGTTAATTCTATTTTATTTTCTAACTTTATTGAGCTATATTTGACATATAACATTATATAAGTTTAAAGTGTACAACTTGTTAATTCAATACATTACTGTATGGCAAAATGATTACCAACATAGCTTAGCTCACGCCTGCATCACACCACATAATTACCATTTCTTTTTTGCAGCAAGAACATTTGAGATCTGCTCCCTTAGCAGCTTTCAAGCATACGGTACACACAAAATATACAACACACTATTGTTAACTACAGTCACCATGCTGTACATTAGATCCCCAGAACTTATAACTGGAAATTTGTACATTTGACTACCGTCTCCTCTTTCTCCCACCCTCACCGAGAAACCACCATTCTAGACTTTTTCTATGACTTGGCTTTTTCAGATTCTACACACAAGTGATATCATACAGTGTATATCATTCTTTGTCTCACTTGTTTCACTTACCATAATGCCTTCAAGTCCATCCATGTTGTTGCAAACAGCAAGATGTTCTTTTTCATGGCTAACGTTCTGTTGTGTGTATATATGTACTACATCGTCATTCATCCATTTGACAGATCCCTAGGTTGTTCCCATATCTTGGCTATTGTGAATAACATTAATTCTGTTAAAACCCCAAAGACCTAGGTAATCTGGCTTTAGAGACTGTATACTTAACCACTGTGCAATGTGACCTGTATAAATTCGTTATGAATATTTGTCTTTTCATTACTGATATTTGTTATTTTGCCCTCTCTCTTTGTTCCCTGTTTAGTCTTTCTATAGATTTATCAATTGCATTAATCTTTCCAACAACCAACTTATACTGTTGATTTGCTTTTATTGTTTATATTCTATTTCATTAATATCTGCTTTTGGGAGTTCCCCTATAGCACAGTGTGTTACAGATCCGGTGTTGTCATTGCTGTGATGCAGGTTTGATCCCTGGCTCAAGAGCCTCCACATGCTGCAGGCACAGCCAAAAAAAAAAAAAAAGAAAGAAAGAAAAAAAAGGAGAGCTTCCTTTATGGAGTTCCTGCTGTGGTGCAGCAGGTTAAAGATCCAGCATTGTCTCGGTGGTGGCATGGATTTGATCCCCAGCCCAGAGCAGTGGCTTAAGGATCTGGAGTTGCTGCAGCTGTGGTGTAGGTCAGAGTTGTGGCTTGGATTCCATCTCTGGCCCAGGAACTTCCATATGCCTTGGGTGAAGCTGAAAAAGAAAAAAAAAATCTGCTCGTACATAACTATTATTTCCTTCTACTATTTTCTTTGGCTATAATTTGCTATTCATTTTCTAATTTCTTGAAATGGGTACTTACATAAGTGATTTTCAGCTTTTCTTCTTTTCTAAGATATATTATAAATTTAAGGTTATAAATTTTCCTTTAAGTACTGCTTTAGCTTCATAAATTTCTTTTAATGGTTTCATGTGTCTTTTTAATTTAATTTTTATTTCACATTGTCGTATGGTTGACTTGCAATATTGTGTTTAGTTTCATGTGTGCCAGCAAAGTGATTTATATGTATACATATATCCATTCTTTTTCAGATTCTTTTCCCATATAGGTTATTACAGAATATTAAGTAGAGTTCCTCGTGCTATACAGTAGGTCCTTATTGATTATTATCTATTTTATATATAATAGTATTTATCTATTAATCTCCCAAATCCTGATTTATCCCTCACCTTCACCTTTCCCCTTTGGTAGCCAATGATTTGTTTTCAAAGTCTGTGAGTCTGTTTCTGTTTTGTAAATAAGTTAATTTATATTATTTTTTAAGATTTCACATGTAAGTGATATCATATGATATTTGTCATTTTCTGTCTGACTTATTTTACCTAATATAATTATCTCTAAATCCATTTATGTTGCTGTGCACGGCATTGTATCATTCTTTTTTGTGGCTGAGTAATATTCTATTATATGTGTGTACAGCATTTTCTTTATCCATTCTTCTGTTGATAGACATTTAGTTTACTTCCATGTCTTGGTTACTGTAAATAGCACTGCAGTGAACCATTGGAGTACATGTATCTTTTCGAATTATAGTTTTCTGGATAGCTGCCCAGGAGTGGGATTGCTGGATCATATGGTAGTTCTATTTTTAGTTTTTAAAGGAACCCCCATAATATTCTCTGTGGTGGTT
Organism: Catagonus wagneri; assembly: GCA_004024745.2. Lineage (NCBI taxonomy): Eukaryota > Metazoa > Chordata > Mammalia > Artiodactyla > Tayassuidae > Catagonus > Catagonus wagneri. The sequence goes on along the minus strand of PVHT021183528.1, from coordinate 12,985,889 downwards.
GTACCAATTTACATTACCATACCTGTAATATCAAACTACTTTCTAATTTATATTGTGATTTTTTGATCCATGTGTTGTATGAAACATAATGATTAATTTTCAAACACCTGTGAATTTTTGAGTTATCTTTGTGTTTTGTTTTGGGGATTTTCTTTTTTACTCAATGAATTTTTTTTTTTTTTTTTTTTTTGCTTTTTAGGAGCACACCCACAGCATATGGAGGTTCCCAGGCTAGGGGTCAAATCAGAGCTACAGCTGCCAGCCTACACCACAGCCACAGCAACATGGATCCAGTCAAGTCTGCAACCTACTCCACAGCTCACGGCAATGCCAGATCTCTGACCCACTGAGCAAGGCCAAGGATCCAACCCACATCCTCATGGATACTAGTTGGATTCGTTTCCGCTATGCCATAATGGGAACTCCTGAATTTTATTATATTTATATTGTACAACGATCATTACAACCCAATTTTACAGCATTTCCATCCCAAACCCCTAGTCCATTCCTCCCACCCCAACCTGTCTCCTTTGGAAACTATAAGTTTTTCAGTCTGTGAGTCAGTATCTGTCCTGCAAAGTAGTTCACTGTATCCTTTTTTTAGATTTCACATATAAGTGATAGCATATGACACTTATGTCTCACTGTCTGACTAACTTCACTTAGCATGATAATTTCTATGTCCATCCATGCTGCTGTAAATGCCATTATTTCATTCCTTTTCATGACTGAGTGGAAGCCACATTCATGGCATGTGGAAGTTCCTGGGGCAGGGATCAAACCCACACTGCGGACACAACCTTGAGCCACAGCCATGGCGACGCTAGATCCTTAACCCACTGCGCCACATGGGAACTAAGTACATTATCTTTTTTAAATTTGATTTTTAGATTTAATCAACTATAGTCAAAGAATATACTTTAGGAAGTCCCTGTATGGCACAGCAAGTTAATGATCCAGCATTGCCACAGCTGTGGTGCAGATTTTAAGTGCAGCACAGGTTTGATCCCTGGCCTCAGAACTTCTGCAATGCAGTGGTTGTGCCCCTACCCCCAAATATACTTTAAATCATTTCTGCCACCTGGAATTTGCTTTATAGTCTAGGTTGTGGTCAATATTGATGTGTTTCATGTGTACTTGAAATGAATGTGTTTTCTATGAATGTTAGGTACAGGTTCTGTGTATGCCAATTGGGTGAATTTTGTCAGTAGCATCGTTCAGATCTATATCCTTATAGATTTTGTTTTGTTGCTTATTTCATCAGTTGCCAAGAAATGTATTAGAGTTTCTGCTTGTAATTGTGATTTTATTCACTTTTCCTGTGAGTTCTGTTAATTTCTGCTTTGAAGCTATGTCATAGGTTCATAAGAATTTAGGACAGTTGTGTCATCATGATGGATTGGCACTTTAGTCATTGTAAAATATCTCTCTAACTCTAGAATGTTTTTTGCCTTAATCTCTTCTTTTGGCTACTGTTTGCATGGTATATTCAGGTGTGTGTGTGTGTGTGTGTGTGTATGTATGTGTGTGTGTATGTGTATGTATATATGTATGTATAATTTTTCAGATTCTTTTTCATTAAAAATTATTACAAGATACTGAATATAGTTCCTTGTGCTATACATAGATCCTTGTTGTTTATTTTATATATAATATTATATATACACTAATCCCAAACTTATGATTTATCCACCCTTCCCTCTGGTAACCATAAATTTTCTTTTGTTTTCTATGTCTGTGAGTCTATTTCTGTTTTGTAAATAAGTTCATTTATGTAATTTTTGGGGGGTTCCACGTATAACTGATATCATATGATATTTGGCTTCCTTCACTTAATATGATAATCTCTTGTTCCATCCATGTTGCTGCAAATGACATTATTTCATTCTTTTTTATGGCCAAATAATATTCCATTGTGTATATATACCATATCTTTATCCATTCATTTGTTGATGGACACTTAGATTGTTTTCATGTCTTGGCTATTGTAAATAGTGCTACTATGAATATAGGGGTGTATGTGTCTTTTTGAATTAAAGCTTTCTCTGAATATATGCCCAGAATTGGGATTGCAGAATCATATGATAACTCTGTTTTTAGTTTTTAAAGGAATTTCCATACAGTTCTCAATAGTGGCTGCACCAATTAACATTCGTACCAGCTGTGTTGGAGGGTTCTTTTTACTCCATACTCTCTCCAGGATTTATTATTTATAGATTTTTCCTGATGGCCATTCTGACTGGTGTGAGGTGATACCTTGTAGTTTTGATTTGCATTTCTGTAATAATTAGCAGTTTTAAGCATCTTTTCATATATTTGTTGGTTATCTGTATGTGCTCCTTGGAGAAATGTCTGTGTCAGTCTTCTGTCCATTTTTGGATTGGGTTGTTTGTTAGTTTGTTTGTTTTTGATTACTGTAGCTTTGTAGTATAGTCTGAAGTCAAGGAGCATGATTCATCAAGGTCCATTCTTCTTTCTCAAGATTGCTTTGGCTACTCAGGGCCTTTTGCCTTTCCATACAATTCAAATTCTTTTTGGCTCTAGTTCTGTGAGAAATGCCATTGATAATTTGATATGGATTGCACTGAATCTGTAGATCGCCTTGGATAGTATGGTAATTTTAACAATATTGTTTCTTCTAATTCATGAACACAATGTATCTTTCCATCTGTTTGTGTCCACTTTGGTTTCTTTCATCAGTGTCTTACAGTTTTTGAAATACAAGTCTTTTGCCTCCTTAGATAACTTTATTCTTTTTTGTAGCATTGGCAAATGAGATTGTTCCCTTAATTGCTCTTTCCAATGTTTTGTTGCTAGTATATAAAAATGCAACAGATTTCTGTATATAAATTTTGTATATAGCAACTCTACTGAATTCATCGATGACCTCTAATCACTTTCTGCAGCCTCTTTAGTATTTTTTATGTATAGCATCATGTCATCTGCAAACAGTAACAGTTTTTCTTTCTTCCTTTCTTCCTTCCTTCCTTTCTTTCTCCCTCCCTCCCTCCCTCCCTCTCTCTCTCTCTCTCTCTCTTTCTTTCTTTCTTTCTTTCTTTCTTTCTTTCTTTCCTTCTTTCTTTCTCTCTGTCTCTCTGTCTCTCTGTCTCTGTCTCTGTCTCTGTCTCTGTCTCTGTCTCTCTCTCTCTCTCTCTCTCTCTCTCTTTTTAGGGCTGCACTTGCAGCATATGAAAGTTCCCAGGCTAAGAGTTGAGTGGAAACTATAGCTTCTGGCCTATACCACAGCGACGCAGGATCCAAGCCGTGCCTGAGACCTACACCACAGCTCATGACAACGTTGGATCCTTAACCCACTGAGCAAAGCCAGGGATCCAACCTGCATCCTCATGGATTCTAGTCAGGTTCGTTACTGCTGAGCCATGATGGGAACTCCCACTTTTTCTTTTTTTAAATTTCCTTTTATTGCTTTTTCTTCTCTGATTGCCATGGCTAGGACTTCCAAACTATGTTGAATAAAACTGGTGAAAGTGGACATTCTTGTCTTGTTCCTGATCTTAGTAGAAATGCTTTCAAGTTTCCCTCATTGACTGTGATGTTAGCTGTGGTTTTATTGTATATGGCCTTTATTATGTTGAGGTAGGTTCCCTCTATGCCCCCCCTTTTTTTTTCTTGTCTTTTTGCCTTACCTAGGGCCACACCCACGGCGTATGGAGGTTCCCAGGCTAGGGGTCTAACAGGAGCTGCAGCTGCCAGTCTTCACAACAGCCACAGCAACGCGGGATCCGAGCCGCGTCTGCAATCTACACCACAACTCACGGCAACGCCGGATCCTTAATGCACTGAGCAAGGCCAGGGATCAAACCCGCAACCTCATGGTTCCTAGTCAGATTCATTAACCACTGAGCTGTGAAAGGAACTCCTATGCCTGTTTTCTGAAGAAGTTATTTTTCATAAATGGATGTTGAATTTTATCAGAATTTGTTCTGCATCTGTTGAGGATCATATGGTTTTTATTCTTCAGTTTGTTAATATGATGTATCACATTGATTAATATGCAGATATTGAAAGATGCTCGCATCCCTGGAATAAATCCTACTTGATCATACTCTATGATCTTTTTAATGTATTTTTTTTGTATAACAATGAATTTTGTGTCCCAAACCCACAGTGCAACCCCCCACCCCCCAGATTGTCTTATTTGAAAAACCAAGGTTTTCCAAAATCCGTGAGTCATTGTCTGTTCTTCAAAGAAGTTCACTGTGTCTCTTTGGTTTCCACATGTAAGCAGTAGCATTGGGTATTGCTGTCTAATTGTCTGACTGGTTTCACTTCGCATGATAATTTCTAGGTCCATCCATGTTGCTATAAATGCTGTTAGTTATTTTGTTCCTTTTAATGGATGGGTAATATTCCATCAT
>PVHT021183528.1:12944339-12977921 GCA_004024745.2 Catagonus wagneri | reverse complement strand
AGATCCTCCAAGAATTGCAGTCAGGTTCCACCTGGATTCCTATGGAGACTGCTTTGCCCTGGGACCCAGTGCATGTGAAAGTCTGTGTGTGCCTTTCAAGAGTGGGGTCTCTGTTTCCCCCAGTCCTGTGGAGCTCCTGCACACAAGCCCCGCTGGCCTTCAATGCCAGATGCTCCAGGGGCTCTTTCTCCCTGTGCCCGATCCCCAGGCGTGGGGTTTTGACGTGGGGCTCAGAACTCTCAGTCCTGTAGCTGAGTCTCTGTGCTGTAGTTACTTTCCAGTCTGTGGGTCTTCCCACCCAGGAGGTATGGGGTTGCTTCTATCATGTAATCGCTCCTTCTACCTCTTGATGTGGTCTCCTCTTTGTCTTCTGGAGTAGAATATCTTTTTTGGAAGTTTACAGTCCATTTGGTTGAAAGCTGCTCAGCATTTGGTTGTAGTTTTGTTGTTTTTTGGTAGAGAAGTTGAGCTCCGGTCCTTCTATTCTGCCATCTTAATCCAATCTCCGATCTTTTTAATGTATTGCTGCATTGGTTTACTAGTGTTTTGTTGAGGACTTTTGCAACTGTATTCATCTGTGATATTGGCCTGTAATTTTCTTTTTTTGTGGTATCTTTGCATGGTTTTGCAGGGTGATGGTGGCCTCATAGAATGAATTCAGAGTGTTCCTTCCTCTGCAATTTTTTGGAATAATTTCAGAAGCATAGTTTTTAACTCTTATCTAAATGTTCGGTCGAATTTACTGTAAAGCCATTTGATCCTGGACTTTTGTGTATTGGGAAGTTTTAAATTATTGATTCAATTTCAGTGCTGGTAATTGGTCTGTTCACATTATTTTGTTCATGTTTTCTGTTTGTTCCCTCTTTTTTTTTTTTTGGTTTTTAGGGCCACACTTGCGGCATATGGAATTTCCCAGGCTAAGGGTCAAATTGGAGCTGCAGCTGCCAGCTTACACCACAGACATAACAATGCCAGATCCAAGCTGTGTGTATGACCTACACTGCAGATCATGGTAACACCAGATTCTTAACCCACTGAGTGAGGCCAGGGATTAAAATCGTATCCCCATAGACACTATGTCAGGTTCTTAAACCACTGAGCCATAACAGGCACTCTGGAAAATATTCCTTTTTTTTTTTTTTTGGTCTTTTTGTCTTTTAGGGCTGTACTGGCAGCATATGGAGGTTCCCAGCCTAGGGGCTGAATTGGAGCTGTAGCTGCTGGCCTACGCTAGAGCCACAGCAATGTGGGATCAGAGCCACATCTGTGACCTACACCACAGCTCATGGCTACACCATATCTTTAACTCACTGAGTGTGGCCAGGGATCGAACCCGCATCCTCATGGATGCTAGTCGGGTTTGTTAACCACTGAGCCATGACAGGAACTCCCAGAAAATATTCTTGATATGATTTCAGTTTTCTTAAATTTACTGAGGCTTGCCTTCTCTAACCTGGAGAATGTTCCATGTGCACTTGAAAAGAATGTGTATTCTGCTGCTTTTAGGTGTAATGCTGTTTAAGTATCAATTAAGTCCATCTTGCCTAATGTGTCACTTAAGGCTGTGTTTCCTGATGATTTTCTGTTGGGATGATCTGTGCATTGATATAAGCGGGGTGTTAAAGTCCACCACTATTATCAGTTTCTCCTTTTATGTCTGTTAATATTTGCCACATATATTGAGGTGTTTCTGTGTTGAGTGCCATGTATATTTGCAGTTCTTATATCTTCATCATGGATTGATCTTTGATCACTATGTAGTGTGCTTCTTTGTCCTTTCTAATAGTCTTTATTTTAAAGTCTTTCTTGTCTGATATAAGTATTGCTGCTCTGGCTTTCTTTTGATTTCCATTTACATGGTATACCTTTTTCCATCACTTCACTTTCAGTCTATATGTGTTTCTAGATCTGAAGTGAGTCTCTTATAGGCCGCATATATAAGGGTCTTTTTTTTTATCCATTCAGCTAATCTATCTTTTCACTGGAGCATTTAGTCTGTCTACATTTAAGGGAGTTTTTGACATATATATTCTTGTTGCTACTTTAAACATTGTTTCGGATTTGTTTTTGTAGGTCTTTTCTCTGTTTCTTCTTTTGTTCAGTTATGATTTATGACTATCTTTAGTGTTATGTTTGGATTCTTTTTCTTTTTTGTGTGTATATCTATTATAGATTTTTATTTTGTGATTACCATGAGTTTTTTAAATAGCAGTCTATGTTTAAGTTGCTGATCTCTTAAATTTCAAATGCATTTTAGATACCCAGCATTTGTACTCTCCTCACAATTACTATTTTTATATAATATTCTGCGTTTAATTGTTTTGTATATCCCTTAGCTGCTTATTGTGCTTACAGATGCTTTTACTGCTTTTTGTCTTTTAACCTCCCTACTAGCTTTGTGCATGGATGATTTCCTATCTTTATTGTATATCTGTCTTACCAGTAAGCCTTTCTATTTTATAATTTTCTTTTTTTTTTTTTTTTTTTTTTTTTTTTTTTTTTTTTTTTTTTTTTTTTTTTTTTTTTTTTTTTTTTTTTTTTTTTTGCCACCCTAGTGTTATGTGGAAGTTCCCAGGCCAGGGATTGAACCCACACCACGTCAGTAACCACAGCAGTGACAGTGCTGGGTTGAACCACCAAGGAACTCCATCTATTTTATAATTTTCTTGTTTCTAGCTGTTTTCCTTTCTTTTCTGCCTAGACCAATGCCTTTAGCATTTGTTATAAAGCTGGTTTGATGGTGTGAATTCTTTTATCTTTTGCTTGTCTGCAAAGCTTTTGATTTCTCTGTCAAACATGAATGGAGCTTTGCTGGGTAGGGTATTCTTGGTTGTAGGTTTTTCTCTTTTCTCACTTTAAGTATATCTTGCCACTCCCTTCTGGCCTTCTGTGTTTCTCCTGAAAATCAGCTAATAGCTTTATGGGAGCTCCTTTGTATGTTATTTGTTGCTTTCCTTTGTGGCTTTTTAGCATTCTCTCTATCTTTAATTTTTGTCATTTTGATTACAATATGCTTTGGTGTATTCCTCTTTGGGTTAATCCTAAATGGGACTCTTTGTGCTTCCTAGAGCTTGATAACTGTTTCTTTTCACATATTAGGGAAATTTTCAGCTATTTTATCTTCAAATATTTTATCAGATCCTTTCTCTCTCTCCTCTCCTTCTGGGATCCCTATAATATGAATATTAGGACTTTTGATGTTGTACCAGAGGTTTCTTAAACTGTCCTCATTTATTCTCATTCTTTTTTCTTTTTGGCAATATTGATTTCCACTACTCTGTATTCCAGCTCACTGGATCTGTTCTGAATTAGTGTACTATTGATTCCTTCTGGTGTACTTGTCATTTCAGTTGTTGTATTCTTCAAATCTGTTTGGTTGTTCTTTATAGTTTTAATTCTTTGTTACAAGTTTCTAATCTCTCACTCTGTGCATTCATTCTCCTCCCAAGTTCTTTGATTATCTTTGCAATCATTATTCTGAACTTTTTCTTGGGGAGATTGCCTATCTCCATATCACTTCTGGAATTTTATCTTGTTCAATCTGAAACATATTCCTCTGTGCCTCATTGTGTCTAAATTCCTGTTTGTATTTTTATGTTTGTGGTAGGTTAGTTATGCTTCTTGATCTTGGAGAAGTGGCCCTCTGTAGGAGACATCTTATGTGTCCCAGAAGTGCATTCCCCTCTTGTCACCCAAGGGCCAGGGGCCAGCTAGTACCCAAGTAGTGTTTGGCCTGTGTTTGTGGATTCATTCCATAGGCTTCTGGACTGTAGTTTTCTTGCTTCTGGTGTCTACACTCTGGTAGGTGGGACTTGTCTAGAGGCTTGTCCAGGCTTCCTGGTGGAAGAGCCAGTGCCTGCTCAATGGTGAGTGGAGCTGGATCTTGGCCCTCTTTTGGACAGGGCCATGTATAGGGGGGTGTCTAGAGGCAACTGTGGGCTCAGGAAGTCTTTAGACAGCATGTCTACTGATAGGTGGCAATGAGTCCCCACCCAGTTAGTTTTTGGACTCATGCATTGCAGCACTGAGCCTATAGGCTGTTGGAGTGGAGTTATGACTTGGTGCTGATGACCTAATCAAGATGTCAGCACCCAGGAAAGTTCATGCAGATGAATACTCCCCCGTATGCTCACCACCAGTGTCTGTGTCCCCAGGGTGGGCTACAGCCACCCCTAACTCCCCAGGAGGCCCTCCAAGACCAACAGGTAGGTTTAGCCCAGGCTCCTATGAAATTACTGCTTTTGCATTTGGTTCTGGTGCATGTGAGATTTTTGTGTGCATGTTTTAAAAGTGAAATCGCTATTTCCCCTAATCCTGTGGAGCTCCTACAATCAAGCCCAGCTGGGTTTCAAAGCCAAATGTTCTGGGGGGGCTCCTCTTCCCAGTGCCAGACCCCTAGGCTGGATTGCCTGATGTGGGGCTCAGAACTCTCACTCCTGTGGGGGAACCTCTGTTCTGGAGAATATAATTATACTCTAGTTTGTAGGTCACTCACCTGGGGGGTATGGGATCTGGCTATATTGCAAGTCTGCCCCTCCTACCTGTCTTGTGGTTCATTCTTTATGTTCTTAGTTATAGAAGATCTTTTGTGATAGGTTTCAGACTTTTTCAGTGATAATTGTTCTGTAGATTGTTGTGATTTTGGTGTGCATGTGAGAGGAGATGAGCTTTGGGTCCTTCTACTCTGCCGTCCTGGCCACTCTCCCCAATTTTTTTTTACTGTGGCAAAATATACATAAAATTTACCACCTGGTTTGTTCTCCTGACTGCAGCAAGCCAAACAGTAAGACACCAGGGTTTGCTCTAGAGAAAAGTTCATTCACCTAATAACCAGGCAAGGAGATGTGAGACTAAATCTCAAATCTCTGGAAAAAATTTTTCACTGGGTTTAGAATTCTAGGCTGTAGGAGTTCCCATCATGGTTCAGTGGTAATGAATCCAATCCACAAGGACACGGGTTCGATCCCTGGCATCACTCAGTGGGTTAAGGATCTGGTGTTGCTATAAGCTGTAGAGTAGGTTGCACATATGGCTTGCATCCCACGTTTCTGTGGCTGTGGCGTGGGCTGGCAGGTACAGCTCCAATTTGAGCCCTAGCCTGGGAACTTGCATATGCTGCAGGTGCGGCCATTAAAAAAAAAGAATTCGAGGCTAGTAGTAGTAGTAGTAGTAGTAGTAGCAGTATTTTAGCAATTTGAAGAAATCGTTGCATTTTTTTTCTGACTTTCATCTTATTCTGACTTTGAAGGTATGCATCTTTTTTTGGGGGGGGGATGCCTCACCTGTGGCATGCAGTAGTTCCTGGGTGAGGGATCAAACCTATGCCACAGTGGTAACCAGAGCCATAGGAGTGACAACACTGGATCTGGTAACCCTCTGAGCCATGAGGGAACTCACAGGTGTACATCTTTTTACATTAAGCACTTTTAAGAATATTCCCTTTTTCTTTGATATGTATTTATTTGTTCACTTTCTTTTTACAGTCACACCTGTGGCATATGGAAGTTTCCGGGCTAGGGGTCGATTCAGAGCTGCAACTGCCAGCCTACAACACAGCCACAGCAACACCCAGATCCGAGCTACATCTGTGACCTACACTGCAGCTTGCGGCAATGCCAGATCCCCGACTCACTGAGTGAGGCCAGGGCTTGAACCCACATCTTCATGGATGCTATGTTAGGTTCTCAACCCACTGAGCCACAGTGGGAACTCCTCTTTGGTGTTTAGAGATTCATTTTGATGTTCCTTTGATGTAATTTTCTTTGTATTTATCCTGCTTGGACTTTGAGCACTTCTTGAATCTCTAGCTTGTTATCTTGTTATTGTTGGAAATTTCTTGGTCATTATATGTTTGCATACCACTTTTTCTCTCTTCTTCTTTCTTCCCCTTCTGGGACTTCAGTTATATGCATATTTGGTTTATGTTTAAACTGTCTGCCATGTCTTATTGTGTCTTATCCTCTTTTCAGTATTTTTGCTTGTTTATTTTGGACTTCAGACTGGATAGTTCTAATGACTTATGTACACCTTAACTAATCTGCTTCAGGTGTTTCGATCTGCTATTGAGTCATATGTTGAATTCTTAATGTCATGAATTGCATTATTTTTGTTTTAGAATTTGATCTTTTTATGTAGATTATAGTTCTCAAGTAAAATTCTGTCTCGTTATTTCTTTTTATAAACATTCATCAGAGTTATTTGAAAGTTAGTGTCTGACAATCCTAATATTTAGGCTTTGTGGGTTTGTTTTTCCTGTCTGCTTTTCTTGTCTGTCTCTTCTCTTGACTCTGTGACTTGGCGCACCTAGTATTTTTGATAGGATACTGATGAGCATATATTAACATTTGTGGAACCTTTGGATAATGTCGTCTTCTTCTACAGAGGATCCACTCTGTCCTCTGGTGTGCAGCTAGAGTAACAGCTGTGGGTCCACCTCAGTTCAACCAAGTGCTGAATAACTTAAGGCCTGGTTTCAGTCTTTGTAAGAGTTGATCTTCCTCTGGTTAATCTTTCACACAGTAGCCCTCCAGTGGTCCCAGTTAGGAACCTAGGATAACTCTTGGGTCCTTCATCTTTGTTGACTGCCAAATCCTTCATCTTTGTTGACCGCTTTTTTTTTTTTTTCCTCTCCAAAATCTTGGGCCCTTGAATAGTGGCTGCCTTGGGAGTTCTACAGCTCTTCAAACAGATTTTTAAAAAATTTTATCTAGCTTTTTCAGGTGGTGTCAAGGAAAACTGCAATCTGATGCAGCCTATTCCATCATAGCCCAAAGTTGATCACTACCTTTTCATCTTTTAAAATCTTGTTTTAATAATTTTCAAGTTAATTGAAACTGTTGTTTTCCCTAATCCTTCTTTGCTGTTCTGTGAGGACATAAATAAATCGTAAATGCTTTCATACACTTTTTGCTGAGTTGTCTTAGGTTTATCTTCCCAATCACGTTCTAACAAATGAACATTACAATTTTATTGCATTTTATTGTATAACCTGACATCCTAAGCATTATGTCCTTTGAACCTCACCCCAATCCTTTAAATAGAAATAATTTTGAAAAAAATAAAAAAGTAGTTTTGTCATATTTTGAAAATTATGACACTGAAGCTTATTAAAATTCATTTAACAAAGAAGTTAAATGAATTCTTGAATAAATACTGCTAATTAAGTCAATAAATCTTAAATAAAATTTAGTTACCCAAGCTCGAAGTCTAGTAGCCATTCGTGCCTCTTTTTTGGTGTAGGTTCCCTGAAGCCAGAACCTTCATCTCAGTATTCCATCGGGCTCACCAAAGGTCTGAGTGTACAACAGATGCTCTGGGAATGCTTCCTGAATTGATTTATATTGTGTTGCAGCAGCTGATCAGAGGTGGAGGCTCCCAGCCTAACACTGGCCCTTAACTATTGCATCAGACCATATTTAAAAAAGAACAGAGAATAATAAATCAAATTTTGGTGCCAAAAGAAACCCACGGGAATTTATGAGAAATGCAACATAAATTCACTGAAAGTCTTACTCAGTATTTGTTTGCCTCTGTCTTTTATTTAGGCACATCTGGGTATAACTAAATCAGACAAATCTGCCCCTCTCAGACAGGCAGCAAACCCAGCAAAAAAAAAAAAAAAAAAAAACCACTAAAACCCAAAAATAAAGCAAACTGACATCACTGAACACTTAATGGGGACGATTATGGTCTAAAATGACAAGCATGTAAACTGAAGCTATTTCAGAACTAAGTCATTCAAAATTCAAGCGATAGGGAAAATACAACCTTTATTTTCAAAGTCAGTTCTGAAGCATTTGAAAAGAAAGGAAGAGACGTCTGTGAAACGTGGCTGAAAAGTCAGGAAGGACTGCAGATGTTTTGAAGCAGATTACTGGTGAGCTTGTAGAAATTTGGAAAAGGTTAGCATTCCCTGATTCTGGGTCATGGGAGGATTCAAAAAGGCTTATGAGTTACCAAGCTGAGAATAACTCAACACTGGACAGAGTTTGGGGAAAATATTTTTCATTTGTTAAAAAATGGAATTGTAAGTTCTGTTATTTGTTCACTGAATGAAAATCTTCAAACTTCTGTCTCAAATTTAGCCTAATTCACATCTGTCCCCAGCATAGAAACTGCAATCCGTGAAGGTAGAAATTGTCAACATTGGTTATATTAGGCTGCTGGCTAGAGAATCAGACTTGATGGTTTTAAAAAATTATTTTAATCAGCATTATTGAGGTATTATATATATATACATTTAAATATATATCCAGGTGTGTATGTGTTTATAAATAGTAAAATGAACCTATTTAAAGTGTACAGTACAAAGAGTTTCAACAAATGTTTACATCATGTAAACAATGTCAAAATAAGGTAAAGAACATTTTCTGAAGTGTGCTTGTGCCCTGTCCCAGTCAGTCAGAGTGACAGCCAGGCCCAGGCAACCACTGATCAGCTTTTTGTCACTCTAGCATAGATCAGCTGTTTCTAGGATTTCTAGAATTTCAAATGAATGGAATCCTTTTTTTTTTTTTGGTCTTTTCTAGGGCCACACCAGTGGCATATGGAGGTTCCCAGGCTAGGGGCCTATGCCACAGTCGCAGCAATGCAGGATCCTTTAACCCACTGAGCAAGGTCAGGGATTGAACTTGCAAGCTCATGGTTCCTAGTCAAATCAGAATCTTAAGTATGTATTCTTTCGTACCTGGCTTTTTTTTTGTTGTTTGTTTCTTTCATTCTTTCTTTTCTTTTTTCTTTCTTTCTTTTTTTTGGGGGGTGCTTTTTAGGGCCACACTCACAGCATATGGAAGTTCCCAGGCTAGGGGTCAAATTGGAGGTACAGCTGCCAACCCATGCCTCTGCCCCAGCCACAGCAACACCAGATCCAGGCCACATCTGCAACGTACACTACAGCTCATGGCAATGCCAGATCCTTAACCCACTGAGCAGGGCCAGGGATTGAACCTGCATCCTCTTGGATACTCGTCGGGTTCTCCTACCACTGACTCACAATGGGGAACTCCTGTACCTGGCTTCTTTCACACAGCATAATTATTTTGAGATTCGTCCATATAGTTGTACATATCAGTAGCCATTCCCCTTTTATTGCTGAGTAATATCCTATTATATTTGTGTACCACAGTTTACTCACTCGTTCATGGGCACTGGTTATTTTTAAGTTTTAGCTTTTATTAAGCTGCTAATAAATGTTTATGTTTGCATCTTTCATGGACATATGTTTTTATATCTCCTGGGTAAATGCCTAGGAGTAGAACTTCTGGGTCATATGATAAATGCCTGCTTAACTTTATAAAAACTGCCAAATTTTTCTGAAAGCATTATTCCATTTTACGCTATTACCAGCAATGTTCCACATGCTTCCAATTCCATTCATCAGTTTTTTAATATTAACCACTACTGGGCTATACTTATATCTCATTGTGATTTTAATTTTCATTTTCCGCATGACTAATGATATTGCGCCTCTTTTCATGTGCTTATTGACCATTTTATGAAGTGTCTTTTCTGGCCTACTGGGAATCTTTTTAGTTGGGTTTTCTGTTAGGGTTGAGTTCTAAGAATTCTTCATATATTCGCAGTATAAATCCTTTGTCAGATATATGTAGAGCGAATATTTTCTCTCAGCCTGTGGGAGAAAATGTTCTGTCTTTTCATTTATGAAAGATGTTTTTCAAAAAGCAGAAGTTTTTAATTTTGATAAAGATTGTTATGAACTGAATTGTATTCCCCCTAAAATTTATATGTTGATGCTCTAAGCCTCAAGTAGCTATATTTGGAGATAGGATCTTTAAGGTGGTAATTAAGGCTGAATTAAGTAATAAGGATGGGGCCCTAATCCAGTAGAATCAGCGTCCTTATAGGAAGAGGAAGAAATACCAAGGATGCCCAGGTACAGAGGGAAGGCTGTGTGAGGACTCAATGAAAAGGCAGTCACGTGCAAGCTGAAAAAAGAGGCTGCACTAGAAACCAGGCTGCTGGTACCTCGATCTTGGACCAACTTCTGAGGTTCCAGCCATCCAGCATGTGTTTTTCTGTCATAGAAGCCCTAGAAGACTAGTACAAAGACCAAGCTATCAGTTTTTTCTTTTGTGGTTTTTCCTTTTCTTTCCTACCTAGGAAATCCTTGCCTACTCCCCAGTCACAAAGATTTTTCTCCTGTGTGTTTTCTGTAGGCTTTATAGTTTTATCTTTTACCATTAGGTATCTTACCTATTTTGAGTTAATTTTCATGCATAATGTTCAGTAGGGATTGACGGATTTTCTTCTTCTTTTTTTTTTTGTCTTTTTGCCTTCTCTAGGGCCGCACCTGTGGCATGTGGAGGTTTCCAGGCTAGGGGTCTAACAGGAGCTGTAGCTGCCGGCCTTCGCCACAGCCACAGCAACGCGGGATCCAAGCTGCGTCTGCGACCTACACCACAGCTCACGGCAACTCCGTATCCTTAACCCATTGAGCAAGGCCAGGGATCGAACCCGCAACCTCATGGTTCTTAGTCGGATTCGTTAACTACTGAGCCACAAAGGGAACTCCGATGGATTTTCTTCTTACATGGACATCTAGATATTCCAGCACCATGTTTTAGAAGATTGTCATCCTCTCCTTTTTTTTTGAAATATGTCAAAAACAAGTGACTATCTGAGTTATTTTTGAGCCATTATTCTGTTCCATTAATCTATATGACTACTTTGATGTTATTATCACACTCTCTCAATTATTGTAGCTTTATAGTAAGTATTAAAATCAAGTAATATGGGTCTTCCAACTTTTTTGTTCCAAAATTGTTTTTGCATTTCCATATAAAATTTAGAATAAGCTTGTCAGTCTCAAAACAAAAGGCAATCTGGAATTTCATTGGGATTGCCTTGAATCTGTTGGTCAATGTGGGGTGTATTAACATTTTAGTATTCTAATCCATGACTCTGATACAGCGCTCCATTTATTTTGGCCTTAAAGTTCTCTCAGCAATGTTTTATAAATTTTAAAGTACAGGTCTTTCTTACGTATAATTTGTCAAATTTATCCCTAAGTATTTCCTAAGTGTATCCTTAAGTATTATTAAAGTAATTATACTTTAACCCCAAAAGTATTATTTGATACTGTATTGTAAATGGTGTTTTGTTAAATTTTGATTCCTGGGAGTTCTAACTGTGACACAGAGGAAAAGAATCTACTAGTATCCATGAGGATGCAGGTTTGATCCCTGGCCTCACTCAGTGGGTTGAGGATTGGACATTGCCGTGAGTGTGGTGTAGGTTGCAGATGCGGGTTGGATCCCATGTTGCTGTGGCTGTGGTGTAGGCCAGCAGCTGTAGCTCTGACTAGACCCCTAGCCTAGGAAATTCCATATGCCCTAAAAAGCAGGAAAAAAAAAGCTGATTCCTAGTTGTTGCCGGTAGAGAAAAACAGTTGATTTGATTTTGCATATGGCTTTGTCACCTTGCTAAAGTCACTTAGTAATTTTGGTAGTTTTTTTAAAGAAAAGATTCCTTAAGATTTTCTGTGCACAGAATCATGTCATCTGTGAATGAAGACAGTTTTACTTCTTCCTTTCCAATTCAGATGCCCTTTATTTCTTTTTCTTGCCTGTTTGCACTGAGTTGGATCTCCAGGACAATGCTGAGTATAAATGATCAAAGCAGATATTCATCTTGTTTCTCACGTTAGAAGGAAAGCTTAATCTTCCATCATTAATTGATCCTCTTTATAGAGTCAAGGGAGTTTCTTTGTATTTCTAGTTGATTGAGAATTTTTGCAATAAATTGCAGCATTTTGTCAGATACTTTATCTTCGTTTATTAAGACGGTTATATAGGGAGTTGCGTTTGTGGCTCAGCGGTTAACGAACGTGACTAGGATCCATGAGGATGTGGGTTCAATTCCTGGCCTCACTCAGTGGGTTAAAGAATCCTGCGTTGCCGTGAGCTGTGGTGTAGGTCACAGACATGGCTCGGATCTGACGTTCCTGGGGTAAGCTTTACTTTTACATGGTGTATTATCCCTACAATATCACTAATTCTGTTTGCCCATATTTTGAAAGGATTTTTGAATATGTGTTCACGAGTGATACTGGTTTGTAGTTTTTCTTTTTTGTGATGTCTTTAGTATATGTGTTAGTCTCATAAGAGTTAGAACAGGAAGAGTTCTCGCCTTCTTTTATATGAAAGAGTTTGTTTAGATTTGGTATGATCTCTTTCTTAAATGTTTATTAGAATTCACAGGTGAAGCCATCTGGATCTGGAGTGCCTTGTTTTTGGGATAAGCTTTTAAATTATTAATTCAGTTTCTTTGATGAACTATGTGTTGTGCTTGAGCTTCCAATTTCAGTTTCAATTTTACTACTCAAATTTTAGTAAAAACTATGTCCAGAAGTCTAACTAAGAAACTGCACAAATGACTTAAACACTCAAACAATTATTTCTTTTAAAAGCTAAGTGACTAAAACAAACTTAGAAGATGATCCTGGGGAAGAAAACCTGAATCCCTAAATCAGTCTTTCTCTCTGCCTCAATCCCTATCAGGTGTCCTCTGATCTGGTGTTCCAGTGTTTTCTGGAGAGACATAGGGAAGCCAGCACACGGACTGCTCAATGGGAAGTGGCTTGATGATGGTGTGGTAGACTGAGGTGTTACTTCTTGACGCTTTCTCTGTGTATGTCCTTATGGGGACTGGTCAGAAGATGCAGTATTTTTCCAAATGCTTCCGTGTGTAGTATCTTGGTAATCCTAGCTTTATTCCCTGCTTTTTGCTCCATGGAAGTTAATCCATTTAGGAGTGGGTAGCCAAAGCATTTTATTTTTCCATGTTCTTTCATATGCACCAGTCATGTTGACAAGTCAAAGCAGGCTGCAATAGGTAGCACAAACAATGCTAAGGATGAGGTGTCATTCACAAAGTTCAAGAAACATATTCATCACACACATAAGGCTTTTTTTTTTTTTTGCAGTAAGCTGTGTCTTTGAATATTTAAGCAACTTTTTATTCCTGGGATAAACTTTACTTTTACATGATGTGTTATCCCTTAAAATATCACTGGTTCTATTTGATTATTATTATTATTATTATTATTATTATTATTATTATTATTATTGTCTTTCCAGGGCCATACCCGTGGCACATGGAGGTTCCCAGGCTAGGGGTCAAATCAGAGCTGTAGCTGCTGGCCTGCACCACAGCCACAGCAACAGGCATCTGAGCCATGTCTGTGGCCTACACCACAGTTCACGGCAACACCAGATCCTCAACCCACTGAGTGAGGCCAGGGATCGAAACTGTGTCCTCACGGATACTAGTCAGGTTCAGTACTGCTAAGCCACAATGGGAACTCCTAAAATTTTTTTATTATAGTTGTTTTACAATGTTCTATCAATTTCTCCTGTACAGCAAAGTGACCCAGTCATAAATATATATACATTTTTCTCATATTATCTTCTATCGTGTTCTATCACAAGTGATTGAATATATTTCCCTGTATTATACAGCAGGACCTCATTGCTTATCTATTATAAATGTAATAGTTTGCATCTACTAACCCCAAAATCTCTCAGTCCATCGCACTTCCTCCCCCTCCCCCTCGGCAACCACAAATTTAATCTCTATGTCTATGAGCCCATTTCTGTTCTATAAATAGATTCATCTGTACCATAATTTAGATCATATGCTATTTGTCTTTCTTTTTCTGACTTACTTCACTTAGTATGAGAATTTTGTTCTTTTTTTGTGGCTAAGTAGTATTCCATTGTGTGTATGTCTTCTTAATCCATTCATCTATTGATGGACATTTAAGTTGTTTCCATGTCTTGTGTAGTTATGCCTTCTTTTTCATTCATTACGTTAGTAATTTGTATTCTTTCTTTCTCTCCCTCTCCCTCTGTGTGTGTGTGTGTCTCTCTCTCCCCCCACCTCCTTCTTTTCCTCTCCCTCTCTCTCCCCCTCCCTCACTTCCTCTGTGTTTCCCTGTCTCTCTCTCACACTGATGAATCTTGTCACAGGTTTTTCAATGTATTGATCTTTTCAAAAGTCAGCTTTTGGTTTTGTTGGATTTCTCAATTATTTGTCCATTTTCTGTTTATGTTCCTTATTATTTCTTTTCCTCTTACTTTGGGTATAATTTGCTTTTTTCCCCTCTAGTTTTTTAATAATGAAGCTTACAATATTGATAAAATACCTTTTTGGGGGTACAAAATCTGTAAAATTGACTTGTGATGATCTATGTACACCTATAATTGAAATAAAATCCATTAAGGAAAAAAAATAAATAAACACTTAAAGTTAGATATTTTGGGGAGTTGACATTGCGGCTCAGCAGTAATGAACCTGACTGGTATCCATGAGGACACAGGATCGATCCCTGGCCTTGTTTAGTGGGTTAAGGATCCAGTGTTGCTGTGAGCTGTGGTGTAGGCTGGCAGCTACAGCTCCGATTTGACCCCTAGCCTGGGAACTTCCATATGCTGTAGGTGCGGCCCTAAAAAGACAAAAAAATTAAACGTTTTTATAAAGATAGAAATTTTCATTAAGCAGTGTCTCAGAAATTTTATGTTGTTTTTTTTTGCTTAGTTGAAATATTTTTCAAAATACTGTTTGTGATTTGCTCTCTAAATCAAGAGCTATTTCAAACCCCACTTATTTAGAATTTTAAATACCTTTTTTTTAATTAAAAATTTTTTTTTAATTTTTTGCTTTTTAGGGCCACACATGCAGCATATGGAAGTTCCCAGGCTAAGGGCTGAATTGGACCTGTAGCCGCTGGCCTACACCACAGCCACAGCAAAGTGAGATCCAAGCCTCACTTTCGACCTACACCACAGCTCACAGCAATGCCGGATCCTTAACCCACTGAACAAGGCCAGGGGTTGAACCCACATCCTCATGGTTACCAGTCAAGTTTTTTGCCACTGAGCCACAATGAGAACTCTGTGATACCTTTAAATTATTGATTGGTGCTTTAATTCTATTGAATTCTGTTTTGGTCAGAAGGCATACTTTGTTTTCAATCCTTCAAAATACATTGACCTTTTAATCATACAGAAAATGGTCTATCTTGATATGTATTCTATGTGCACTTGAAAAAAATGTGCATTCTGTTGTCAAATAGATGTTCAGTAAAGGTCAACTAGATCAAATCGGCTGGAAAATGCTCTTCAGGTCTTTTCTTTCCTTACTGATTTTCTGACTGCTTGTTCTTTTGAGAAAAAAGTATTGACTTCTCCAACAATAATTGTTTATCTGGGAGTTCCCGTTGTGGCGCAGTGGTTAATGAATCCGACTAGGAACCATGAGGTTGCAGATTTGATCCCTGGCCTTGCTCAGTGGGTTAAGGATCCGGCGTTGCCGTGAGCTGTGGTGTAGGTTGCAGACGCGACTCGGATCTGGCACTGCTGTGGCTCTGGCATAGGCCGGCAGCTGTAGCTCCTGTTAGACCCCCTAGCCTGGGAACCTCCACATGCCATGGGCAAAGCCCTAAAAAGCAAAAAAAAAAAAAATTGTGGATCTGTCTGTTTGCCTTTGCAATTCTAGTTTTGCCACAGACATTTTAGAACTGTGTAAGCAGAAGTATACATATTTGGGATTTTGTTGATGAGCTTTATTTTGTTAAACTTACATATTCATTTTTATCTCTTGTAATACTTTTTTCTAAATACTGATTTTTCCAATACTAATAGAGTCACACAAGTTTTAATATGCTTATTGCTTTCATGGTAGATTTGATTTCATCCTTTTACTTGTAAGCAATCTGGACCTTTATATTTAAAGTGGGTTTTTTGTAGATAGCATATAGTTGGTTCTGCCTTTTTATTCTTTTTTTTTTTGCCTTTTTTTTTGTCATTTTATGGCCGCACCCGCGGCATGTGGAGGTTCCCAGGCTGGGGGTCTAATCGGAGCTGTGGCCACTGGCCTGCGCCGCAGCCACAGCAACGCAGGATCCGAGCCGCGTCTGCAACCTTCACCACAGCTCACGGCAACGCCGGATCGATAACCCACTGAGCAAGGGCAGGGATCGAACCTGCAACCTCATGGTTCCTAGTCGGATTCGTTAACCACTGCGCCACGACGGGAACTCCCTGCCTTTTTATTCTGACAGTGATTTTTAAGTTGTAATATTTAGAGCATTTATATTTAATATAAGTTTTAGATTGTTTTTATTAAAGTATAGTCAATTTACAGTGTTCTGTCAATGTCTCCTGTATGGCAAAGTGACCCAGTCACATGCATATACATTTTTTTCTCATATTATCTTCTATCATGTTCTATCACAAATGATTGGATATAGTTCCCTATGCTATACAGCAGGACCTCATTGCTTATCCATTCGAAATGTAATAGTTTGTATCTACTAACCCCAAACTCCCAACCCATCCCACTTCCTCCCCCTCTCCCTTGGCAACTACAAGTCTGTTCTCCCTGTCTATGAGTCTGTTTCTGTTCTGTAGATAGGTTCATCTGTGCCATATTTTAGATTCCACATGTACATGATACTGTATAGTATTTGTCTTTCTCTTTCTGACTTACTTCAGTTAGTATGATACTCTCCATCCAGTTCCATCCATGTGGCTGAAAATGGCATTATTTTGTTCTTTTTTATGGCTGAGTAGTATTCCATTGTGTGTATGTACTATATTGTCTTAATTCATTCATCTGTTGATGGACATTTAAGTTGTTTCCATGTCTTGGCTATTGTGAATAATGCTGCAATGAACATAGGGTTGAATGTATCATTTTGAATGAAAGTTTTGTCCTGGATATATGCCCAGGAGTGGGATTGCTGGATCATATGGTAGTTCTATTTTTAGTTTTTTGAGGAACCTTCATACTGTTTTCCATAGTGATTATACCAATTTACATTCTTACCAACAGTGTAGGCGGCTTCCCTTTTCTCTACACACTCTCCAACATTTGTTATTTGTAGACTTATTAATGATGGTCATTCTGACTGGTGTGAAGTGGTACCTAATTGTAGTTTTGATTTGCCCTTCTGTAATAATTTGTGATGTTGAACATTTTTTTCATATGCCTATTGGCCATCTGTACGTCTTCTTTAGACCTAAATAGAGAAATGTTTATTTAGGTCTTCTGCCCATTTTTTGATTGAGGTTTTTTTTCTTTTCTGTTGAGCTGTTTGTGTATTTTAGAGAGTAAGCCCTTGTTGGTTGCATTGTTTGCAGCTATTTTCTCCCATTCTGTAGGTTGGCTTTTCAGGTTTTCTTATGGTTTCTTTTGCTGTGCAAAAGCTTATAAGTTTAATTAGATCCTATTGGTTTATTTTTGTTATTTCCATTGTCTTATTTCTATTGACCTAAAAAAAAAATTTGTATGGTTATGTCAGAAAATGTGATGATTTTAAATATTCTTTGACCGTGTACCAAAGATCAACAAGTGGTAGCTGCTTGAAGGTTAGTTGTAATGAGGACTCTGAAACCATATCAGTGAACTTTCCATACCATTACATTAAAATTCACTTATCAGCCTTGGACTTTAAATGGACCTTTTGCCTATGAATGATGTTGAAACACCCTACACTGATCATTTGGAAAACATTAGTTTTTTTACGTGGTGTTATGTAGGTCTTCCAAATGTTGATACATTGCATTATAATAAAAAAAAAAGCATTTGACCCCTGGTGTGGGAACATCCGTGTGCTATGGATGCAGCCCTAAAAAGACAAAAGACAAAAAATAAATAAATAAATAAAAATAAAGTAATTTGCTGAACCCAGAGGATTCTGCATCATTGTGTCAATACCATAATCATATTTCTACATGGAGATTTAGTTTCATCAAAATGACATCCTTTAGAGCTAAGTGTCTCCACTACTGAAGCAAGACCCTTCTGAGTACTTTGCCCAGGGCCCTGTGGTTTATGAGCATAGCTGCTCAGTCTGGCTGGAGAGCAGGTACTCTTCCTGGTCCTGTGTGAGGTTCTGCCACTGCTGCCTCTGACCTTCCGGGGGTTCTTCCTCTGGCTCATGTGTTTCCTTACATGCCGCGTGATTCCCCATACTCTGTTGAGGACTTGAGGGAGACCCTCTGCAGATCTTTGGAGTTCTTTCTCTGTGGCTCTCTCTTCTCCATGACTGTGCCCTCCCTGTACATAGCTGCCTTGGGCTCCCTAGATTAAGTTCTGTCTCCTCGGGACTCAGGGAGTCGGCCGGGATCTGCCTGTGTCCCTTCTCTCTGCACTGTGGCCAGGAACGATGGGCAGTCATGGGGCTCATCTCATACAATTCTTGTGTTTTAGGACCACTGTCCTTTGTTGCCTGAGGTCCAGTGTTTGAAAACTATTGTTGCATATTTTTGAGTTGTTTGAGGTAAGCCAGTAAATCCAGTCCTTTACTTCTTCTTGGCTGGCAGAGGAGGACCCCAAACATTCTAGATCCCATCCAACCATATGCTCCCTGTATTAGGCTGACCCATCCTTAACCGCTTCATTTCTGAGCTAGTTGCTTTTTTGTGGTGCCTTGCCAAATGCAGCCAACGCTAAATAAGCAAATCACCCCCACCTTTGTCCTCAAGCTTCTTCCCCTAGACTATGTTCCAAGTAACCACAGGCATTATTGTACCTAATGCTTCTCCACTGCGTGGATCGCCATCCTTCCAGCCTGCAACGTCAATTCCCTCACCGCCTGCCATGTCTTTCATTTTTTGTTTGCTTCAAGAGCACCCTACTTCCAAATACAAATCTCTGTCAGTCAGAATAGTATGGCTAAACTATGTTAACAACAACCCCCAGATGAACAAGACTTTATTTCTGGCTCACACTTCATGTCCAGTGCGGACCAGAAGGAAGGGGACGTCGCTCATGGTGGTCACCCAGCAGCCAGGCCACCTGAGCCTCCATCTCAACACCTGCTTCCACAGTTGCTGAGCGGGAAGGGGACGTGGCCAAAATTGTACCGGTTCTTAAAGCCTCCTAAGAGGGTCATGTATCACTTCTGCTTACATTTTGTAAGTTAGGGCAAGTCATATGGCTTCACTTAATTCCCAAAGGGAGCAGAGACGTTCAGTCCTACCATGTGCCAAGAAGGAGGAAAAAATGGGAATATTTTCACCAATCCCAGTGCCCACTCACATATTGTGTAGCTCCTCTTTGATGATCAGCCGTCAGCATCAATATGTGATGTGTTGAGTGATGCTGTGCTCCCTGGAATATTTAGGAAATGCCTTGTTCCAGATTTCTGCTAGGTTGTCAGAGTTTGTTGCAGAACAAAGGACACTCTTAACTACCAGGGTAGCACCAATCTGAAAAGCATCAGGCTGGCCAGCTGCAGATAACTTCGGGAGGCTTCCAGCAGGGGAGGCGTTGTGAACCAGAAATGCCCACAATTACAGCGACCTTGGTTTTAGTTCTGACGGAGGCATTTTCCAGCACTGGCTCTGCTGTTGCCATGCAATACCTCGAACAAGTTATGTCCCCTCTTTGGGTCTCAGCTTTCTCTTCTCTAAAAGGGGGACAATGTGTGTCAATTTCCAGAAGAGTGGCTGGCTTGCTCCCTCCTCCCATCTGGGAAATGTCTCTCTGTCCTGGACCCCAGCCCAGGGCTGATTCACAGTCACTATCAGCATTGTTCTCAGGCCAGGCTGGGTCAACAAGTTGTTTATCTTGGTGTCTGAGCCCATTCCTGACATTGCAGAGATGCAGACACTAAAAGCATAAGGGGGCTGGTGGCTCCCCACCCCCACCTTTCTACCCTCTCCCCTTCCTCGACTCTCACCCCAGGGACATACAGAATGACTAAAAATGCAACTCGAAGGCCAGCAAGGCCAATTTCCCAGGATCAGAGTCAGATGATTCCCATAGCGACCCTCCTCTTTGCTTCCCAGGAACCTCCCCTTGCAGTGACTCTTGAATTTATGCCTCTTTTCCAGCCGCCATGCCTGACTGTGAGCTCAGGGCTTCCATTCCTCCCAGCAGGACAATTCTAGAAATCTTCCCTCTGTCCCCTTGCCCTAGTCCCTCCCCCAAACCCCTCGTCCACCACTGCCTGTGATTGCTAACCCTGCCTTCCCAGCTTGTCCTTTGCGGCCCCCTGCCCAGCAGTCCTCAGCAGCTGCCCAGGTGAGAGGATGGAACCCCCCTTCAACTCCAGATCCCCCCGCCTCTCCCTGGGCCTCGATTCAGAGCAGTCTGCTGGACACATGGCAAGCTTTCCTCCTGGAATATCCCCCGCGGCCCCAGCTCCTCCTCTGATTGTCTCAGGGGCATCTCAGCCCCTACGCTGGTGACCACACCAGCCCATCCCTCGCTCTTACACCCCCACTGCAGACAGCTAACTGCGTAGGGTGGTGGTTGAGAGCCAAGGTGCTGGCACCAGGCGGGCCTCGGAATCCACGCCCTGGCTCTCCTGCTCCTAAGCGAATGGCTGCATGTCTGTGAGGCTCAGTTTGCCCATCTGTAAAAAACAAGTGATAATGATGGCACCTCCCTCAGAGGGCTGTCGGGAGGAGCAGTTGTGGGACAGCATGTGGCAGTACGGCATGTGCATGTGATCAGTGACCTGTGGCACTAGTCATCATTTGTCTCATCCATTGATCCACCCACTCAGCTGAACCCCTCACTTTTGCTGGGCTCCACGCTAGTTGCTGGGTAAACAGAGAAGCCTAGGACTCAGTCCAGACCCTGCTGTGGGAGCAGAGAACAAGGGTCGACCCTCTGCCTGGGGGACAGCACCTGAGTGGGGCTCCCAGTGAGGCTTGGGGAGCGCACCGCACCCCAACGCCACCCTAGGCTCTTGGAGGAAGGCGACGGGATGGTGGCATCTCGGTGCTCCCTCCAGGAGTTGAGTATGGAGTCAGATCATCGACTAGTCGTAACCTTTCTGTGCCTCATTTTCTGCATCTATGAAAAGGTGGAAATAATCATTGCTCCTTCGTGGGACTCTGAAGATTGAAGGATAATGTTATGATGTTACGATGCCTGGCATATGTGGAGTATGCAATCAGTGGGGAAGGTACAATTTTTTTTTGTCTCCTTAGGGTCGCACCCATAGTATATGGAGGCTCCCAGGCTAGGAGTCGAATCAGAGCTACAGCTGCTGGCCTGCGCCACAGCCACAGCAACATCAGATCCGAGGAGTGTCTGTGACCTACACCACAGCTCATAACAACGCCGGATCCTTAACCCACTGAGTGGGACCAGGGATTGAACCCGTGTCCTCATGGATACTAGTTGTGGGTTCATTACCACTGAGCCATGACAGGGACCCCAGGAAAGTACAATTGAATAGAGACCCTGCTTCCAAACCTTCATGGATTTTCTCCTAACTTTTGAAGCTGGGGGTTTAGTGTTTTATTTTCACTTTGTTATTATATTGACATATAAAGGCATTTGCTCTAAAAATGTGAGGTCTTGGGTGCATATGACCTGAAAGTCTGTGGCCTCCTTACTGTACCCCCCCACTCCCAGTCCTTGCCTTACACGAGGCAGTAAATCCGATCCTGTGACTTGAATCGTGACTTGAATTGCATCTCCTGTGTGGGTGTGGCGGCGCCCCACGGTTTAAAGTTTCTGAGAGAAAGAATGGGCTTTCCCCCGGCCTTTCTACCAGCCCAGAAGCTCCCTGAGGCCGAGGCCCAGTGCTCCCCAAGCAGACTCCCCTCCTCCCGTTGGAACGCTGTCTGGAACGGGGTGGGAGCGGCCGTAAACCTGGGAGAGGGGACAGGGCAGCAGCCAGGGCGGCACCTGGAGGAGCCAGAGAGGTTTCCCGTCCCTTCAGATGGGTCTCGGGAAGAAGAAGTCCCGTCTCATGCGGTAGGGCAAAGCCGGGGTGATCGAGGTCTGCCTGGGAGGCTGTGGGCACCCCAGCGGGGTGGCAGGAGCTGAGGTCACCTCCTGGGGTCAGGCCCACTCGCCCCCAGCCCCCAGCCCCAAGGTTGTGCTTGCAAAAGTGGTGACAGCTGTGCCAGGGCCCAGAAAGCCTGTCAGGCCAGCGGCCACCCAGATTCTTGGCATTTCCTCCAGAACGGTCTCATTCCCTTAGCACAGGGTCTCCTAAACTCCCAGACCTCGCTCCACTCTGCTCCGTCTCTCTTCCCAGCTCGGGTCACTCATTTCCAGGGCAAAGTTCCAACGTGAATTGTGCTGGCCACCCTCACAGGGGCAGAAAATGGGCTCCAGGCCCTTTTCTGAATATAGAACCACTCGCTTGTTGATTGTGCGCTGTATTCCAGTCCTCCCCCTCTGCATTTCCTGCCTGGAGGTTGACCAGACCCGGAAATGTAGTGTTCATCCTGCCAATGAAGAAACCCGTTTATAGACACTGAGTGATTTGCTCCTGGTCTTCTCCAAAGTCAGTGTAAGAATCTGCCATCTAATTGCAGTTTATGTGTGTTATGTTTGTGTGTGTGTGTGTGTGTGTGTGTGTGTGTGTGTGTTTGTGTGGAATAAATTTCAGTAGATCGAATCCTGGCTTAGTTGCCCCAAGGACTTCCAGGGTGTCCAGGATCCCACAGGGAGTCCTGCCAAAGTGGGAACGGTCAGCTGCTCCTGCTCAGATCCTCTGCCGCTCTGTTTTGAGTTTTGAATGTGTTGCCTGGGGTGTCTAGATGTGCACCAGGAGCTGTTGCTGGCCTCCCCCCTGGCCTGTCTTTACTGCCCAGTGCAGTGTATTTTTTTCTTCTCCTGCAGCATGCCTGCCTCTGACCCAGTGCTTGGTGCTCAATAATTAATAAATGAAGAAAAGAATGAGTGAATGAACGGATTAATAAATGAATGAACATTGCCTTGCTATTTTCTTGATCCTGCCTTTTTCCTCCCCTCTCTGGTCTTACGCCAACCTTTTTCTCCACTAACCTTGGCCTTGACCCCAACAACCGGTTGCCCTTCGTCTACTCCATCCCCCAGTTCTTTAGGCTGAGACAAAAAAAAGGCTACAAATACTAGCTAATGTTTTAGGCAAGCACTCAGGATGGCTTTTCTCTCTCAGTTGTTGGATTACATCTTATATATCTTATAGATTTGAAAAATAAGAGAAATCACAGCAAAAGGGAAGTGATGGTAAGAAAGAGAAGATAAAACAAGGAATGAGGAGTTCCCATTGTGTCTCAGGGGAAACGAATCCAACTAGTATCCATGAGGACGCAGGTTTGATCCCTGGCCTCACTCAGTGGATTCAGTATCCAGCATTGATAGTGAGCTGTGGTGTAGGTCGCATTTACTTCTCGAAACCAGCGTTACTATGGCTGTGGTGTGAGCTGGTAGCTACAGCTCTGATTCAGCCGCTAGCCTGGGAACCTCCATATGCCACAGGTATGGCCCTAAAAAAAACAATAAATAAATAATAAAATAGGACTGAGGTAAATGCAGACCGAGAGTTCCAGTATCATTGCTAGAGATAGGCCAAATATCTGTTGCCAAGCTTGCTGGCGGCCAGTGCAAAGAGGGCAACATGATTAGTTATAGATTCCTTAGTGTCCACAACATAAGACAGATCAGCTAGAAAAACCCAGCTACTCCTGGAATTATGCTTCCTCATAAAGTGAATTCATGGGAGTCAACTGCATCCATGTTTATAACCCCACTAACCATAAATAGAGCACGAAAGTTCATAGCACTGCTTCCTTTATTTTAAAAATATTGAAAGCACAAAGACCATCATAAACATGTGCAACCTCGCCATCTACAATGGCAGTCAGGATTATCTTAGTAAATAAAAGAAACAAAACACAGGAGTTCCCATAATGGCTCAGTGGGTTAAGAACCCGACTAGTATCCATGAGGATGCGGGTCCAATCCCTGGCCTTGCTCAGTGGTTAAGCACCCAGTGTTGCTGTGAGCTGTGGCGGAGTCACAGATGTGGCTCGGATCTGGTGGATCTGGCGTTGCTGTGGCTGTGGTATAGGCTGGCAGCTGCAGCTCGAATCAACCCCTGGCAGCACATGAGAGTATCCAGGAACTTTCATATGCCACAGGTGTGGCCCTAAAAAGAAAAAGGAAAAAAAAAAGAAATAAAACATGGATGAAGTCCTTTATCTCCTTCCTCTCCCCAGAGACAACTGCCACGATGAATTTGGTGTTAATCCTTCCAGTCAATTTAAGACACAGACATGTGTTCCATAAATTGTATTAATTATTGTTTTAATATACATAAGAATCCTACTAAACATTTCATTCGATTTCAATTGCTTTTTTTACTCAAACAGCATGATTTTTAGATCAGTCCTTGTTAATACATAAATCTAATTCTTTTCCTTTAATGTCTGTACACTATTTTATCGAGTAAGTGTACCCCATTTTATTCATCTCTTCTATTAATGGACTTGTGGATTAGCCAATGTCTTTCTAGTAAAATTAAAGTTGCTGAGAGCATATTTGCCGTGGGGTACTGGTGAATGTTTAACCATCAGTGCTCTGAAAAAAAGAGCCCTGGTTTGTAGTGTTTGCTAATTTCTGTGGTGTAAATAATATCACCGTGACTGATTTCAATCTACCGACATGGTGTCACAGGATGCAGAGTTGGGGGCAGTGGGCACAGTCCATCTTGTGAGCTGGTCCACGTCAGCGCCAGCACCCCCACCGTGGGAACACCTCCTTGCGCGTGTGTGGACCGTTTCTCTAGGGATACATGTCAAATGAAGCTGCTCTTGGCATTTCAGATTTACTACTTATTGCCAATTGCTCCCCAAGGTGGCCTAACTTAACACTCCTCCTGGCAGCACATGAGAGTATCCGTGTTTCCATGTCTTTACCAATAATGAATCCTTTTCAGACTCTGCCGTTTTTGCCAGTATGATGGGTAAGCAATGGTACAACTCGTGAGGATGAAACCCATTCATGTGGTTATTGATGACTTGTGTGTCCTCTTTTGCAAATCACCTTTTCACATTCCTAGCCCACTTTTGTCCTGGATTATTTCTTTTTCTTAATGATTGATAGGGGCTCTTCCTACATCATATCCTAATCCCGTGTCTGTTATATGAATGGCAGATATCATTAGTCTAACTCACTAATCCTTTTTTACTGGTTTGTGTGTTTTGAAGTTTAAGGAATTTTTCCTACGCTTCCCCAAATCATAGATACCCTCTTCTTCTTTTTTCCTTTTTTGCAAATATTTTTTCCTATTACAAAAGCAGTACTGATTATTTGCAGAAAAAATAGGGAAAAAAACATATAATTGGGGAGAAGAAAAATCACTTATAGTCCTACTGCCCAGAAATAACACTGTCAATATGTTTGTATATTGCTTCCTTCTGGTGTGTGTGTGTGTGTGTGTGTGTGTCTGTCTGTCTGTCTGTCTGTGTACACTGTTCCTTGAGGTGGGCCAGTGATCTCACCACTGAGGGCATCTTGCTGTGGAGTATGCAGCTCTCTTGAGAGTTTGGTTTAGCAGTTTTTAATCTGTCAATCTTCCCTCCTGGCATTTCAGAGCTGGACCTTCCATCTTGGTTTTTGTCTTTTTCCTGGTGGGTTGTTTTATGTCTCTTCTCTTATTGCACCAAAACCTCCTGCTCTCCTGAGCAGACTTCCAGCTCCTTCCCTCTTGCTTCCACTTCAGCCTCTGGCAGAACCAGCTCCACCCTTCTGTGGCAGGAGGGGCTGGGGGTGGGAAAGGCCCTGGGGTGGCAATTGGGTTGCTCCACTGTAGCCTCAGCCCCTCCACGAAACTGCTGGTGACCACCTTCGAGTCACTTAGCTTCTCTCAGTCCTGCTAAGCTCCTTGCTTCCTGCTTCCTGGAGGATGCAGATTATACTTGGGGGGTTTTCCAGACCTGGGAGAAGACAGAGTTGGCCAAAAGGTGAAGAGGAGAGATTCCAGGCCCCAGGTGTACCTGAAGCTGCGAGTTCTCTGTGGAGAAACCTCCTTGCCTGAGGCAGAGTTGGAGCTACTTCTGTTTTGCCACCTGAAAATGCAGTGTTGCTCAGACAAGCCCCAGAATCAAGCTTGGAGGAGCCCTCTTGGCTCCCTTCTAGTTGATTTAGGTTTTCTCCCAACTTTGTCATTGATGTGCCATGTGGCCTTGGCAAGTCACTCGGCCTGGGTGTCAGGACTCCTCTGAAACCTGTCTCTCAAGGAGGCTACTTAGTGATGTGAGGGACTGTGGAGTCAGATTGGCAACAATGAATTTCAGCCTCAACTCAGACCATCTCAGACAAGTTATTTAACCTTTCTAAAGTTGAGCTTCAGAGTCTATAAAAGTGGAACACTTTAGAACCTATCTAGCACAAGTTGCTATAAACTTTTAACGAAACGCTTCAGGTGCAAAGTAAGATTCAATGGGTACATTTTGACAAACACGGAGTTCTGGGATTCTAGGGTCACCTGAGAAAGGATGGACGTCATTCCCAGAATGGCCAGCAGGTGGTGCTGTCTCAAAACAAATCTCCCAGCTGCTCCTTGGGAAGGTTTTCTCCAGCACACAGGCGAGGGCCCTCTGGAGCCAGAGGACATTTGAGATGGAAAGGGTTCTGGAAGGGGTTCTAGCTCCCTCATTTTCCGGGAGGAGACGCTGAGACTAAAGAACGCATGCTGCTTTCTTGCAGTCATGACAGAGCCAGGGTTTGAACCTAGGTCATGTGTGTGCCAGAGGGAGATACTTTCCTCTCCTTATACCTCCTGCCTCCCTCCCACCTCCACCACAGGTATGGGCTGTTTGGTGGGCCGCGCCTGCTCCAAGAGGTGGGATGATCAGATTCCCACAGCTGTGCTAGGTGCGTGGCTGGGCGGAGACGTGTCCCTGACTCTCCAGGGGAAGGGGGCCCAGAGTGCACACCCCCTGGATGATCCTGAATGGGGTTCCCCACTCAGCTTTTCCCACCCATCATCCGCTGAGGTGGGTGGAGAGGATGCAGCTGGGAGAAGCTAAGGCATGACCCCAAAGAGAGGCAGCTCAGAGGGCACGGCCAGGATGCTCTAGAGGCTTCATTCTGTGAGTGCCCAACCCCCTGCCCAGTCCACCCTTTTCCTCCCTCTCTGTGTCCTGGGGATTGGGAGACCCAGTGAATGACCCCAGGGGTCCTCACTACAGCTCATATCTTGAAGATCCTTAGGTCCCAGATCCCCACATGGGCTGAGCATAAAGCAACTCTCAGCTTTGGGAGCAGAGGGAGTGGTGGGTGCCTGGGTAGCCCCCACCGCCCCACCCAGCTCTGCCTGCTCAGCCTCTGTTTCTCCTCAGCACCTAACTCTCCTACTGCCCCCCACAGACCTGGCCCTGGACCAGTCACATCATTCCCTCTGAAGGTCCCACATCATCTCCAGAGAGCCCAGAGCTCCAGATCTGCTAGGAGGGACACTGAGCAGCTAGCCCGCTGGAACTGGCAGGCCAGGGCCTTTGCACCTGGGATGTTTTCAATTCTTTAGACCAAGGTGTTTTTGAAAAATGGCAACTCGAGTTAAGAAGACTGCAGCTTACTTTAAGTGCTGATGATTACAGATGAATGCTTTCACTTATGAAACCTGGCAGTGACTATAACCTTCTTGGAATGACATCTGAAGTCTGGATTTGGGGCCCTTCATGAATGTGATGCTCAGAGGCAAATGGCTCTCCTCCCCCTCTCCCCGTAGATGGAGACAGGCTGTGAGCTGGGGGAGCGGAGGCAGAGGCCTGGCTGGAAACCTGAGGTCTGGGGTCTGGTACGTCTCTGCCCCTGAGGCTCTGGAGTCACAGAATGACAGGCCCAGAAGGGGCCTTGGTGATCAGCTTGCCCAAACCTCTTGTTACAGGTGCGGAAACAGGACCAGGGAGGAGAAGTGCTTTGCTTGAAACACTCAGTAAGAGAGAGGCATATCCAGGCCACATTACTAGGTTTCGTGACTCCCAGGCTGGTGATCTTCCTGCTTCACTTTAGTAAAATGGAAAAGGAAAAACGTCCAGGAAAGACTGAGGCTGAAACACCCCCTCATTCCACTCTCCTCATCTGGGCCACCTTGGCCCTACTCTCTTCTGACGCTGAATCCATGACCCTGACCACAAGCACCATAAAAATAGCCCCTTTCATCTGCTACCCTTGGTATTTGGACCCAGACACTGGAGCAATCTAGAAAGGGCTCCAAGCTCCCAAGGGGGCAGAAATGGTCATAGGAGGGATGGGGGAGGCAGGGCCTCGTTGCTGGGCAACCAGCTTCTGCTGTTGCCACGGTGACAGCCCCATCAGAGGGAGGCTGTGTGCAGAGTGTGTGCTCATGAGTCTCCAGTCTTTTTAGCACCAGCTGGCTGGAATCACCTCCTCTCCACAGCAGACTGCCTCCTGCACTCACTTGAGACCGCAAACATGATTAGGACCCTTCCTGGCCTCATTTCCAACCTTCTCCATTCCTCACGAAGGAATCTCAGGCTTCAGCCTCCCCAAATTGTCAGCCTCTCTGATTACATCTTTTTATTTATTTATTTATTCATTCATTCATTCATTCATTCAGCTATGTTGGCCATGATATGTAGTGTCTTAAGGTAGGATTTCAGTCCCCAGATCAGGGACTAAACCCAGACCGCAGCGGTGAAAGTGCCAAATCCTAACCATCAGACCACCAGGGAACTCCCACAATATTCTTGATCTTACCTTTAGGCGTTTGCTTAAGTAATTCTCCCTACTGGTGGCTGGCCAGGATCACTGCCTCTGAGGGGCAGAGAGCAGGGACGAGGGAGGCTTGCAGCCCAGCCATGACACTTGGTGGTTACAGAGACTGCACACAAGCTGGGCTTCCTGCCGCCAGCCTTTGGGTGACTGAGGAAGCAGAGAGGTAGCCATTCATTCACTTGACATTCAGTGAGCACTGCTTACATGCCAGGCACGGCGCCAGGCCCTGGAACACAGGGGCACCTAGGACAGCCCAGTCACTGCAACTCAGCCTGTTTGGGGAGTAGGACAAGAAGATGGAGCGTTACATAGAGGTAGCTGTGCTCCAGTAAAGAGGAAGTCTCAGGGAGCTGTGAGAAAGAAATGCATGTCATCCAGGACCTGGGGAGAGAGGGGGCTGTGGTAGGCTGAATGGTGACTCCTCCCAAAGATGTCTAATGCCCAGAACCTTACCTTATGTTGCAAAAAAAGAGACTTTACAGATGTCACTAAGTTAAGGATCTTGAGACAGGAAAGTTATCCTGGATTATCTGAGCGGGACCAATGTATTCACAAGGATCCTTATAAGCAGGAGGGTCAGAGAAAGAGGAGACAAATGCTGGAAACAAGGTTGGAGTGACGTGAGGAAAGGACCACATGAAGCAAGGGACGCAGGCAGCCTGAGAAGCTGAAAAAGGCTGATTCTCCCCTGAACCTTCCGAAAAAAGCACAGCCATGCCAACACCTTGATTTGGCCCCGTCAACCTCATTTTGGACCTTTGGTCTCCAGAACTGTGAATAAATTTGCATCACTTTAAAAACACTAAGTTTGTGATAATGTGTTACGGCACCCACAAGAAACTAATAGGAGGGTGAAGGCATCTTAGAGGAGGTGGTGCCTAGCAGAGCTCTGAAGAGTTAGTAGGAGCGGGTCTAGCAAAGGGGCAGAGGAATCAGCTTGGGCAAAGGCCAAAACGTGAAAGAGCTCCTTATGCTTTTGTGGCCCATACATGGTGCGGTGAGGATGGGGCGGGGGGTGGGGGGCGCTGTCAGAGATGAGGAGAGAGCCCAGGGCGGGGCAGAGCACAGAGGACCTTACAAGCCATGGAAAGAAGTTTGGATGTTTCCTAAGAGCAATGGCGAGCCTTTCAGGGTTAGAAGCAGGGGATGGCTGGATCCCATTGGAATCCTCGAAAATTCACTCAAACTTCCTAAAGGAGAAAGGATTACAGAGGACAAGAAGGATGTGGGGAGACCAGTGGGAAGGTGAGCATGGCTGTGACAGGCTGGAGAAGCAGCAAAGTTTGGAAGAAGCTCAGCAGGAGGACCGGTCAGGCTCTGGTACTATTGGGACACAGGGAGAAGGAGGGAGACGAGGCAAATAACGCAGAGGTTTTGGCTTTGCGGTGGGTGGTGCCCTTGGTCACATCTGGGGTGCTGGGGTGAGAGGCTGGAGGAGGTCAGGGGGGCTGGTCTCAGAGGCACCTGCTGGAAGGACTGTCCAGGGTTCACGCCTCAGGACTCGGAACAGGGGTGGGTAATTCTGAGTGGTAATCCCCGGGCAAAACACTCAGGAGATGCTCACCTGGAAAGCAGGAGCTCGACCCCGAGGACCTGTGGTCGCCAGCACAAAACGGATCGTTCCCTCCTCCGCGGCCCTTCCTCTGCGCAGACCCAGCAGGAGGAGCTTCCAGTCCTAAGACCCTGTGCCTGCCGTTGCTCAGGCTGGGGGGGTTTGTCTGGGTCCCTGGAGAGATGACCCTGCCCTTTTGGCCTCTTGTTCCAAACTCCCAGTTCAGGCGCACGCGGTTAGGCCTGGCCCCGGGGGGAGCTGCGGCCATAGAACTGTTGACAGCTCTCCTCCACAGCTGGGGAGGGCCGGGAGCCAAAGTGTCCCCTTTGCACCCTGTGTGACCCTGGCCTTGGGTTAGGGGCTGAGAAGGCTCCGTTAGCAGATGACAGGAGGCGGATGGAGGAAGATGCTCACCTTCACGGGAAGTCCGAGCGGTAACTACTAAGCTGCAAGGCATCGTACTGTTCAGGGATGGCCCCCGCTGGGGGTCCGCAGGGAAGTCAGGGGGTTAATGCGCCTGCAGAGCAGCTTGAGAGACTGTGGCTTAGAAATGCTCATTCTCGTTCACCCAGCAATTTCTCTTCTAGGAATGTGTCCCGAGGAAACAGGCGCAGATGTGAAAGGAAAGATTTACGTGCAAAAATGTACCTCATGACGGTGCTTATAATTGGGAAAATGGAAACCGTTCGACAACAGGGCATTGATTATTGACCCTATGGCCCCTCAGAGGAAGGACTGTTATGAGGAAAGATGTTTGTCAAGAAAATTTAATGATGTGAGAAAATACTCATAATATAAAACACTTATATCATGCAAAACTGTCTTAAGGATATAAACTCAACTCTGCCAAGAAAATTGCAGAGCAAGAAATCTGAAAGCAATATGCCAAAGCAAAAACTTGACTGGCCTTAAATTTGGTACTTTGGAGGTTATGTTTTGTTTTTGTTATTTATTCTTTTTTCTTTCTTTTTCTTTTTGTTTCTCTATAATTTTCTAAATTTTCCACATTTTCTGACGATATGCTGATGTGACTTTAACAGAAAGAAAAAAGTTTAATAAACTAAAAAGTCTATTTGGAAATCAGGAGCTGGTCTCTGCCATAAGCCTAGGGCTTTCCTCGAACAGACAAGGGTCTAGTCCTTTCCTCCCCACTTGTTAGAGTGAACCAGGGACTGGCAGAGAGATTCCAGGAGAAGGGTGGCTCAGAGGCAGTTCAGTCATCTGTGTCCTCCTGGCTCTGACACAGCCACCAGTGCCCCAAGGGAGTGGGTTGACTCATTCTCCTTGCCTGACAGATTTTTTGGTTTGTTGGTTTTGTTTTTCCTTTTTAGGGCTGCACCTGTGGCCTGTGGAGGTTCCCAGGCTAGGGCTTGAATCAGAGTTGTAGCTGGCCTACACCACAGCCACAGCAACATGGAATCCAACCCGTGTCTGCAACCTACACCACAGCTCATGGCAATGCCAGATCCTTAACCCACTGAGCAAGGCCAGGGATTGAACCCACGTCTTCATGGGTACTAGTTGGGTTCGTTAACTGCTGAGCCATGAAGGGAACTCTACCTGCCAGATATCAAGTAGAAAAGCTGTTGCCCTCACTTTGTGGATGAGGAAACTGAGACTCAGAGAGGCTGAGGAAGCTCACAGGTGGGTTGCTCAAAGTCCTAACAGCCAGGAAGGGGCTCCAGTGTTTGGGGACAAGGTTAGTCTCCACAGCCAGAGCTGGGATTTGAACCCAGGCTTTTTGACTCTGAAGCATGTGATGCCACCCTTAGGGTGTCAACACTGAAAGCTGTAGATTGAAGGACAAGCTGCTTCCCAGTCCAGGTGCTCAGGAAAGCCACCTGGGAGACTTTTTGAAAATACAGATGCCAAGGCCTTGCGCACCCCACCCCCCAAGCAAATTAAACCAGACTTTCTGGGATGGGGCCATGGCACCTGCATTTTAAAGCCCCTTCGTGGTTTCAATGCGCACCCAGGAGTGAGAACCACTGGGCTAGATTGTCTCAGCAGTCCCTTCCCACCTGAACATTCCCAGATGCTGTCTTGTCCAAGGTCACACAGCTAATTAGAGGTGGAATGGGAGAGCGGGTCCAGACCTCGGGCCTCCCCAGCAGGGCTCTGTCTGCTCCCTGCCCACCCAGGAGCTGGGCTTTGAGGAGCCAAAGCTTCTGTGCTATTTCCTATTTGGGCATCTTCCAGCTCTTTCCAGCCGGGCCTCCACTAGTCGCAGCCTTGCTGGGCTGTGCTTCCCTTCTGCTCCTCCACGACCCCCCCCAGGGCCTGGCTCCCACCCTACCGCGCCCCCCACCCCAGCCAATTCTGACGCTCCTGTTCCTGAGCCCTGTGGATCAGGGTCCTCCAACCAGGTCTGCTTCCTCCCCAGGTTACTGGGAGGGTCAGAGGGTGTGAGAGGGCTTTGCAGACTCTCAGCAGCCCCTGAAATAGACTCTTGTGCCCAGCTTGTTGGAGGACTCCCTGAGAAGCCGAAAGAACGCAGGTAGTGGTCACACAGAGCAGAGCTTAGCCCCAGCAGCACGACCTCCGTGCTGACTGAGTGCAGGCCCCCCAGAGAACCGGCACCTCCCGCCCACGTGGCTGGGAGTCAGGACTGATGGAGGCTGGGTCCCGTCTTGTCGCCCACCAGGTGTGTTCTCCACAAAGGCTGCTGTTCCTTGTCTTTGCCTCTCCCCTCCCCCCAGAGTTTGAGAAGGTTCAGGTCCAGGCACCTCTTTTTGACAGAACTCGCAGCCTGATACCCTGATACCCACAGGGCTGGGTATCAGGGAGGATGGCGGGACTGGCCCACTGGTGGCACGAGAACTCACTCAGCTCTTGCCCTGGGTTACCATCCTGCATCTGGGTGTGGGTGTCTGTGTGCACGTGTTGGGAGAGGGACCCACCTGACTTTGCTGTGGGGGTGGGAGATTTTTTCCATCTTGATGAAATTTGTGTATTACTGCCATAAGAGAATGATTTGGCTCGCGGTTGGTTCAGTTATATTCCTGATGGGAAAGGGGGAAGGGGCCCTCCCTGCTCCGATGCTGTCTTCGTCGCTTGGGGCAGATCCT
Organism: Catagonus wagneri; assembly: GCA_004024745.2. Taxonomy (NCBI): domain Eukaryota; kingdom Metazoa; phylum Chordata; class Mammalia; order Artiodactyla; family Tayassuidae; genus Catagonus; species Catagonus wagneri. The sequence continues at coordinate 12,944,795 of PVHT021183528.1, read as the reverse complement.
GGGAGGAGGGCCAGGGATCAAGGTGCAGAGGGTCAGTCTCGGGCCACAGGCCACCATCTGGCCCCTCCTTCCCAGGGGCCTGAGAGCTGAGGGGAGAAGGTGTGGGACTCTTAGAACAGGAAAGATACAAGACTGGTGCAGGGGGAGTCGGGTTTAGAAACAAGAGCAGCCCACCTATCGCTGTGTCCCTGCAGCTCAGCCCCGAGGGGTGGGAGGAGGTTCAGGGATCAAGAAAGGAGAAAAGATCAGCAGAAGGGAGACACTCTTGTTTTCCCCGTCTTCCCACAGTGCCTACTAATAGTAGGGCAGGAAAAAAGATGAGGTGATGAGAACTGGGGCCACCAGGGGAAGTGCAGAGCTCCCAGGGGACAAGGTGCAGGGTTCCCCAAGGTTCCAGAGAACAGTTGGGTGGGTCACCTCTCAGAGACATGTCCCCCTTTCCCAAACTAAGAACTG
>PVHT021183528.1:12925292-12943339 GCA_004024745.2 Catagonus wagneri | reverse complement strand
CCCCCCCCCCAACACACACACATACAGCCCACCGGTTAGTGCTTTCTGGACACAAGTCTGGGTATTTAGGGGTTTGGCCTTCACGTCTAGAAGGACCACAAAGTCCACCCACTGACCTCTGGGAAGGGGGAGAAGGGCTTCAAATTAAGCTGTGTAAAAACTCTTGAACAACCGGAGTGGATGGGCTTCTGGGTTGGTGAACACATGGAGACTGGAGAGAGCCGAGCTCCGAGGACACAGGAGCTCCGGGCCCTTCCCGTATACCTTGCCCTGTGCATCTCTTCCATCTGGCTGTTTCTAAATAGACATCCTTTTATAATAAGCTGGTAAACATAAGTAAATGTTTCTGAGTCTGTGAGCTGTTCTAGCAAAGTGATCCAACCTGAGGAGGGGTTGTGGGGGTCTCTGATCTATAGCCAGTGGGTCAGAAGCACGGCTGACAACCTGGGATGTGTAATTGAGGGGGATGGGAGGCAGTCCGGAGACTGAGCCCTTCACCTGCGGGATCTGATACCACCTCCTGGTACATGGTGTCAGAACTGAGTCAGGTTTGTGGGACTCTCCGTCAGCGTCCTCTGGGAACTGGAGACTTGCTTGATGTGGAAAAACCAGTGCACCTGGAATGCCTCGATAAAGGTCAGTTAAGCTTAGGAAGATAAAGACCTGTCCCCCTGCTTATGTTCTGAGAGCCTGGATTGAAAGTCCCGTACTGAATGGTGGCCTGAATAAGTGGGCTGCGTATGAGCCTCCAGAAGGAATCACCCCTGCAGAGGCCTTGACCTTAGCCCAGCAAGGGTGACTTTGGACTTCTGGTCTCCAGTGATGTCAGAGAATAAACTTGTGCTCTTGGTAAGCCACCAGGTCTGTGGTAACTTGTTACAGCAGCAATAAGAAACGGTTTCACCTGCCATTTGGGATAAAGGTCCGTACTCAGGCTCAGGGAGCAGGGGTTGGGGTGAGGGGGGTGAGCCAGGATCTGAAATGGACCATCAACTGCAGGGAACTCAATGACTGTGGAAGAAACAGGTGAGGGACGTGGGGCTTCTGCAGCCTTTGAGTGCTCAGTGACAACTAGGCAAGGGTGGGGAGTGAGGAAGGCAGGACCCACTGCAGAGGGCCTTGCGGGCAAGGTGCCACGGTGGGTTTAGGCTAGAAAGGAACGAGGTCTGACTTGAGCTCCAGGAAGGTCACCCTGGCTGCAGAGAGGTGGGTGGACAAAAGACACCTGTGGGGAGACAGTCACAGCAGTCCTGGTAGCAGAAAGGAAGGCCAGTGTAAGCTAGGATGCCCACCAAGGAAGGAGGAGAAGAGGGCAAAGCTGGTGGTACCGAGGCCAGCGTCCACATGAAGAGCAGAAGAGACAAGATGGAGATCCAAGGAAGTAGCCAAGATGTCCTACAATGCTTTCTCTGTGTTTGATCCTTTCCGCCTCTGGGCTTTAGTTTCCCCTTTGGTACAGTGATCCCTGATGTTCTCCTAGGGAACAGTCTGAGCCTGAGGCCGCGGTGAGACCCTGCCACGCTTCCCACAGCCTCCGTCTGGAGGTGTAATTCCGTGAATGTCCACCTGAGGTCAGGGTGGCACACACAGTTCTTAAAAACTGTTCTCCCCCCTCCAAGCTTGGTGTGCACGCGCGCGCGTGCACACGATTAAGGCTCTTGGCAGCTCTGTCAGTTTGGGTAAGCAGACATGGAGACGGAGTTAGGAGTGCAAGAGCTAGTTGAGGCTTAAACTTCTGAAAGGTGGGGAGGGAGGAAGTAGGATTGGCAGGGAGAGACTCAGACGTCTCTGCCGCCCCCACCAGCGAGGAGCTCTGGAGCCCAGACAGCAGTCCTAGTAGTCCTGCCCTGGGCTGAAGCGGGCAGGCCCTTGAAACTTGGCGGTGCTCAGTCATTGACTGCGGGCTGCTTGGGAATATAGGGCTTCAAATTCTGTGGCCAGAAGGTGGAAGAGGCTGTCGGCTAACTGCACTCCCTGCAAGTTCCCTCTCAAAGAGGGATGGAGCAGCGCGTAGCCTCCTCTCTTTCCGAGCCTGGTTCTCTAGACCAACCCATATTCCTTGTCTCTGCTCCTTGCTGGTAGCCCCCTCTCTCATTACCCTCCCTAAACCCCTCCCTTCCAGGTCAGCTTTCAGAACCTCGAGAGCAGGCATAAGCTGGCCTTCTTACTAATGGATCCCATATGAGAAAAGAGCCCGGACAACCCTAGGCGCCCAGAGAAAGCAGAGCCCAACGCTCCTCCAAACTCTGGAGTTTGCACAAATTAGCACCCACTCTTTTGGATTTCCTGTGACACAATCAGGATAATCCTCCCCACCAGACCCCAGGGATAGGATCCAAACAGGAAGGTGGGAGGGGTCACGCTGCCCCCAAGGGAATGGCACACAAAGGGCCAAGAGCCCTGGTGGTTTTAAGGGGTCTGTGCCTCCCCGAAACCCCCAGCACAACTCTACCTCTCAGTACTGGTGGGGACTAAGGAAAGGGAGCTTTGAAAGGGACTTTTCCAGACTCAGATCTGAAGGTGCTCCAGGAGATAAGCAGGGGCAGGGAACTGTACTGGGGGCATTGGGGGTTCTCCTGCACGTGTGGCACTGGTCTGCCCCTCCTCCACTTCCTCTCAGGCACCGTGATGCCCATCTGCCATTTTGGAGGACTTGGGCGGTGCCTGCAGCTCCACTCTCCCAGGTCCAGATGGTCATCCCTTCCCCCCCCCCCCGCCCCGCAACTCCCTCCACTGCCTTCATCCCCAGCCCCACTCAGAGCAAGGGCCTGGGCAAAAGCCAACACTGCCTCCCAGCACCTTTTCCTTTCAGAGTAGAGGGTTCTTGGTTGTCATGGAGACCAGGCCTGCCCATCGTCCCTCAGCCTTCCTGCAGGGAGGGAGGCAGATGGGTGGGGTGGAAGAGTGGAAGATGGACAGAAATCCAGATAGAGATAGCAGGAAAAATGTCCCCCCTCTCCTACCCCTTGCACGCATACCCAGACATTTAGAGCCTGACAAAGGACAGGCAGACAGTACAAGGTTTGTGTGAATGTGATCTTTTATTGTGCTTCGAGTTGAGTGAGTGTAAACAGGATGCGGTCCTGTGCAGGGCCATGTGTCTGTGTGAGTGGAACATGTTTCATAGGTCTGCATATACGAGACTATGTTTATCCTGCTAGAGTGTTTGGGGGCCTGTGCGTGTATAGTAGTGTGTCAGAATGCATATGTAATAAAGGGTCTGTCTGTGAGCATGAATGTGAGTGTGCTGTGGTGTGTACACACATATGAATGTGGACAAGCTGGGGCTTATGAGTGCCCTGTTATCCTGCAGACCTTGTCCCTAAAGTGGGTTGCCTGGGATTTCCCAGCTTTCCAATGAAGTGTGGGTGGAGAACCTTGAGAGACTTCCCCAGAAGGGGCAGGGACCCCAAGGCAAAGCCCTGGCCAACTCCCCTTACCCTGTGGTAAGAATGCATGGCCTCTCCCCATCTCCATGTGCCTTAGAGTGTAAGCTCCAATGCAAGGATTGTTTTTCCCCCCTGAACTTGGAGCCTTTCCAAGGTAGGTCCTAATTTTTCCCCTTAAATCAGAAGTTTTCAGAGGATAGGACCTCTGTCTTTAAATTCTTATTGGAATAGGTTCCCAAATAAAATACAGGATGCCCAGTTAAATTTTAATTTCAGATTTAAAAAATGAATTTTTATAGTATAAATGTGCTCCAAATATTGCACAGAATATACTTATACTAGAAAATTACTCATTGAATCTTAAAATTCAAACTGAACTGGGAATCCTATATTTTTATTTGCTAAAGCTGGCAACCCTATACTGGAAGCCCCCAAAGACACAAATAGGCTGAAAACTGGAGGACGGAAAAAGATATTCCATGCAAACAGTAACCAAAATAAAACTGGATGGCTGAGTATATAAATAGCAGACAAAATAGACTTTAGATCCAAAATTGTTACAAGAGATTGGGATATTATATATTCATAAAAGGGTCAATCCATCAAGAAGATACAACAATATTAAAAAAAAAAAAAATTCTCCTAACAATGGAGTCCCAAAATATATGGTACAGAACACTGACAGAAGTTCTACAATAACAGTTAATAATGTTATCCAATAATATTATCCAGTAACAGTTGGAGATTTCAATACCCCACTTTCAGTAATATATAGAACAATTAGAAGATCAAAAAGGGAATAAAGGACTTTGAACACAGCTATGAACCAAATAGACCTGAGAAGTGTTTACAGAACCCTCCACTCAACAAGAGCAGAACATACATTCTTCTCAAGATCACATGGAACACATTCCAGGACAGACCACATGTTAGGTCACAAAACAAGTCTCAATAAATATAAAATATTATAATTTTTTTTTCTTTTCTGGCCACCCCTTGGCATATGGAATTTCAGGGCTAGGAATCAGATCCAAGGCAGAGTTGTGACCTATGCCACAACTGCACCAACACTGGATCCTTAACCCCCTCCACTGGCCTGGGGGGCCAAACCAGCATCCCTTCTGCTGCAGAGACATTATCAATCCCATTGGTCCACAGCAGGAACTCCATTTTTTTTTTCCTTTTTTTTAAGGCCACATCTAGAGCATATGAAAGTTCCCAGGCTAGGGGTAGAATCAGAACTGCAGCTGCCAGCCTACACCACAGCCACAGCAACACCAGATCTGAGCTGCATCTGCAACCTATGCCATAACTTGCAGCAATGCTGGATCTTTAACCCACTGAGCAAGGCCAAAGATCAAACCTACATCCTCATGGATACTAGTCAGAGTCTTAACCCACTGAGCCACAACGGGAACTCCCAAAGGAATTCCAAATTTAAAATTTTTAAATCATGAAAAGTATATTCTCTAATGACAATGGAACAAAACTAGAAATCAACAACAGAAGGAAAGCTGAAAAATTCACAAATATTTGGAAATTAAACAAAACTCTTTTGTGTTTTTAGGGCTGCACCCACAGCATATGGAAGTTCTTAGGCTAGGGATTGAATTGGAGCTGTAGCCACCGGCCTTTGCCACAGCCACAGCAACACAGGATCTGAGCCACATCTGCAGCCTACGCCACAGCTCACTGAGTGAGGCCAGGAATCCAAACCTGTGTCCTCATGAATACCAGTCAGATGCGTTTCCATAGAACCATAATGGGAACTCCAAATAACACACTATTAAACAACCAGCAGGTCAAAGAAGAAATCACAAGGGAGATGAGAAAGTTAGAAAATACTTTGACACAAAACAAAAACACAACATACCAAAATGTCTAGAATCCAGCAATGGCAGTGCTTAGAAGGAAATTTGTAGCTGTAAATGTTTCATTCTAAAAGAAGAAAGATATCAAATCGATAGCTTTACACCTAAGAAACAAAGAGCAAACTAAACACAAAGCAAGCAGAATGAAAGAAATAATAAATAGAGTTAAACAAAATAGAGAATAGAAAAATAGAGAACATCAATGAGACAAAAAGTTTGTTCTTTGAAAAGATCACAGTATTGACACACCATCAGCTAAGAAAAAAAGAGATAAGACCCGAGTTACTAAAATCAGAAATGAAATTGGGGACATGACTACCAACTACAGAGAAATGAAAAAAAAGTTTAAAAAAGAATATGAACAACTGTATGCCAAAAACCCAAGATGAAATAAACAAATTCCTGGAAAGACACAAACTACCAAAACTGACTCAAGAAGAAACAGAAAATCTGAATGGGCCTTTATATAGTAAAGAGGTTGAATCCATAATGAAAAATTTCCCACAGAAGAAAGCCCAGAACCAGAGGGCTTCACTGGTGATTTTCGCCAATCGTTTAAAGAAGAATCAACACCCATCTTTCTCAAACTCTTCCAAAATAATAGAAGACGAAGAAATACTTTTTAATTCATTCTGTGAGGCTGGCATTATCTTCATACGAGATCCAGACAAAGATGTTACATGAAAAGAAAATTGCAGGCCAGTAGCCCTTGTGACTCTTAGGTGGTCTAAGCTCTGAATGGTTGCTGTATTTATGCTGAATGTGTGTGGGGGAAGGGGTGTACGGTACATTGGCAGTTTTTATTAATCTTTAATAGGCATTGTTTTCAACATGTAAAATTCCAATTATACAGTGGGCTTTGACACACCTAAACAAAGCTTCTCTATGGAACTGTTTGGAGATTAATTTAATTGCAATGAAAATCTTCAAACCATCTTCTGACATAGTTTGTGTCTCAGTAGATTCAGAATTATCAAAGTCATTGATATAGATGAAGAAACAGAGCTACTCAATTTTGTCATCCTTCCAAAGCCATAGGTCAATTTATGTCAGTGTTCTCTACTTTTCAGCCATTTTCTTTGGCTTTGGGAGAAAGAAAACTTCAGAGATTTTTCCCAAATAGAGTGAAAAAAATTTCTGGCGAAGATATTTTACTGGAAATTTTTGACTGCAAGAAACATTTGGAAACCACTGTAATCAACACCAAAGAAATAAAGATAGCAGTACTGCAATTTCCGAGATTTCTTGTGAAATGGAATTTTTAGAATTTCTGCCAGTCTGTTCTTATAGTTTTCCTAACTATTTGTTTATCTATTGCTTTATATACAAGTAGTTTTAAGTTAAAATTAATAAGAAGTATTCTTTAATGAATTATAAGCAAAGATAGACAAATATGGCTTTCCTGTCCATTGACCATGAATTTTTTTTTTTTTTTTTTTTTTTGGTGAAGCAAAAGAGATTTATTAAGGCATCAGAGGGGCATGGGCTGAGCTCAAGATGGCGCCAGCCTGACCGTGAATTTGAGAGGATTGATTTGGTCGTTGTCATTTACAGATTTGCAGAAACTGTAATGTTATTATTTGCTACTATGACTGATACGGAAATATAAGTTTTTCTCTGTTTTCAAAAATACATTAATATAATTAGAAAGTATTATAGCTATTTTCCTTTTTTGGATTTTTTATTAAAAGCTTTTTTATTGGCGTGGCTATATGTGAAATTCAAAACATCATTTTCACTGTCTACATTTTTTGCCAGCCATCTTTAGGATGTCTTTCACTGCAAGATTATAACTGAGAGTGTTTGTTGTATGAAAAAAAAAAAAAAGGATGATCCCCCCCCCACTGAGTGGGTGTCAGACCCACTAAGAGGGCCGCTGACTAGGAAAGGCATTTGTCTATGGCCTTGAGGAACAGGCCCATCCCAGGCTCTGTGCTGCCTTACTTCCTTCTAGATTCTTTGTTTGTTTGTTTGTTTGTTTTTGCCTTATCTAGGGCCGCACCCACGGCATATGGAGGTTCCCAGGCTAGGGGTCTAACAGGAGCTGTAGCCACCGGCCTACGCCACAGTCACAGCAACGCGGGATCCAGGCCGCGTCTGCAACCTACACCACAGCTCACGGCAACGCCGGATCCTTAACCCACTGAGCAAGGCCAGGGATCGAACCCGCAACCTCATGGTTCCTAGTCAGATTCGTTAACCACCGAGCCACGATGGGAACTCCCTCCTTCTAGATTCTTCCTGCGCAGCTAGGAATAATACCTGCCTGGGCTCCACTGGGGCACCTCAGCCTTAGCTGATGGTTCCACAGTATCCCCCCCGCCCCCTCCTGGCTGCTTCCTCTGCCACGTGGTTCCAGGCCCCCAGCCAGCAGGGAGGCAGACCAGGGTGAGAGCAGAAGGGAGCCTCAGGGTGTTAATTGGTGCTAAAGAATTCCATAGTCACATCTTTTCCTCTGCTGCTGAGGGGAGGCAGCTGAGAACAATGCCAGCTTTGCACTTTGTATCCTGAAGTCAAGCAGCCCCCTTCCCTGTGCCCTAGGTGTCCTGCCTGGTTGGGGAGCAGGGGTGAGGAGAAAGAGGATGTTAATAATAAAAAGCCAGCCCTTTCTCTGGGCCAGGATCCTAAGCGCTGTTCATGTGTATTACTCATTTAACCTTCATGACAAAGCGAGAAGCAGCTAATATGTTATGAGTCCCTGACCCAGGCCAAGTATAGACTTTGCCCTATGAGGTGGCTGCCGTCCCTTCCCCATTTGATAGAAGGAGAAACTGGGGCCCAGAGAGGCTGCGTAATTCAACCAAGTTCACACAGCCCGGGAGCCGCAGAGATAGGATTTGGACTCAGATCTGGGTGATGCTAAAGCTTTCTGTTCCTGATCACCACACAGAATATCCTTTCTGAGGGGCTCCCACTTCAAATCCAGTCTTCAATCCAGTGGATACCAAGAGGAGGTGCCCTTAGGGGTGCCAGCTTCTGCCCTCCAGCCTCGGGCCGCACCCGCTGGAAGTCAGGACACTCAATAGACTTACTCCCTGGCCCTGGAGGCTTTGGCTGCCCTGTCCTCTCCCCTATGACTCATTCAGGCTCCACAGCTTCCGCTGTGATCAAGGGGTAGGTTAGGCTCCAGGCTCCTGACTTTCTTTGCCCGGCCTGGAATGTGGGGACAAAAACTCGTTCTGGGTGGGAAAGTGGCCAGGACCGTCCTGGACTCCCAGGGTGAATGCAGCAGGGGCCCAGGCGGGGCTTCTCTGGCTATTGATTTGGTGGGTCCTAAAAGGAAGTATTGCAGCAATAATGCAGTGAAGTGGGCGTGGCACACAAGTATGCACACACACACACACATACTCTGTCTCACTCCTTCTCTCTCTCACACTTGACTCACACTTGTTGACCTTGCAGCAGATGGAGGCCCTGAGGTCACCTGAGGGAGGCTAAATGTCCACTAAAGGACTCGGACCAGCTCACACCCACATTCTGCCTTGGGTCAGATACTTTCTGTTCTTTGAGTTCTTTTTTGTCTTTTTAGGGCCACACCCACGGCATATGGAGGTTCCCAGGCTAGGGGCCAAATTGGAGCTGTATTTGTCAGCCTACACAACAGCCACAGCAACGCAGGATCTGAGCCAAGTCTGCAACCTACACCACAGCCCACGGCAATGCCGGATCCTTAACCCACTGAGCAAGGCCAGGGATTGAACCCATGTCCTCATAGATACTAGTCAGGTTCATTAACCACTGAGCCACAATGGGAACTCCTGTTCTTTGAGTTCTAGGCTTGGGTTTGCTCATCTGTGAAATGGGCATAATAATAGTACCTACCTTGCGGAGTTACTGTAAGAATTAAGAGAAACAGTGCATGTCACATGCTTAACAATAGTCGTAGCCCATATCAAGTCCTACAGAAACGTTGGACATGGTCTTCGCTTGTTATTATGAAGCCAGTCCCCAGTCACCAGGCAGCGGGGACTCCTCCAGAGTCAGCCCAGGCTGGCATTGAGGTAAAGCTGGAGGATGAATACAGGCACGGAGTCTTCCAGAACCTGCTGTGCTGCTGACCAACTCTGTGACCCGGTGCAATGTTCCTGTCCCCCACCCCATCCCCTCCTCCCCACTTTCCCCAACCCCGTGCTTCAGTTTCTCATCAGTAAAATCAGGATGATTATAGGGATTTAACGAGGCATTTGACACAGTGCCTGAACATACATGGTGGCCACCGCCATCATCGTCAGCATCGTCGTCACGACTTGCCACTTACTCTCTGAGAGGTTGTCATGGGGATGGGAGTGAAGAACAAGTATTATTGTCATGGTTTGTAGTGAAGGACGTTGAGCCCTCCAGAGTCTAAATGACTGACCTGAACCCCCACTGCAGAGTCACCTGGGATTTAAACATCTAACAGTACCAGTCCCTATATCAACAGACCAACTTGCGGTCTGCAAACTGTTTCCACTGACATTAGCGCCTTTATCCCAGCCTGAGACCTAGGTGGTTTTGCTCCACTTTTAAAAATAGATTGGTGTTTTTTTAGAGCAGTCTTGGGTTCACAGCAAAATTGAGAAGAAATTGTAGAATTGTGTTGCTGTCCCGTACACCTGCTCACAGACCCAGCCTTCCCCACTGTCAGCATCCCCCACCAGAGGGTACATTTGTTACAATCCAGAAACCTACCTGGACACATCACGATCACCCGAAGTCCATGGTTCACATTACGGGTCACTCCTGGTGGTGTGCATTCTATGAGTTTTGACAAGTGTATCGTGACACGAATCCACCATTACAGTATCATGCAGAGTATTTTCACTGCCCTAAAAATCCTTTGTGCTCCATCTATTTATTCCTCCCTGCCCTTAACCTCTGGTCACCACTGAGCTTTTTACTGTCTCCATTGTTTTGCCTTTTACACAATATCTTGTAGGTGAAGTCATACAGTGTGTAACCTTTTCATATTGGCTTTGTTTCACTTTGTAATATGCAATTAAATTTCCTCCATGTCTTTTTATGACTTGATAATTCATTTCTTTAGTGCTGAATAATATTCCATTGTCTGGACATACCACAGTTTATTTATCCATCACCTGCTAAAAGACATTTTGATTGCTTCCAAGTTTTGGCTGTTATAAATAAAGCTGCCTTCTAGTATTGACATCCATGTGTTGGTTTTTGTGTGGGTGTGTTGTCAGCTCCTTTGGGTAAATATTAAAAAGTACAGTTGTTGGGTTGTATGGTGAGGGTGTGTTTAGTTTTATATGAAACTGCCAGACTGCCTTCCAAAGAGCCTGTACCATTTTGCATTCCCACCAGCAATGCATGAGAGTCCCCACATCCTCATCAGTATTTGATGGTGTCAGTGTTGTGGAGTTCACCCTCATTTTGCAGATGAGGAGACTGAGGTGCATAGAGGTAAAGGCTTTGCCCAGGTGATGACAGCTTGGCTCCCACTCCACCGCCTTCCTACACACCTAACTCTCACAGTACGCAGGCTGATGTGTGTTCTTTGGCTAAGGAGTCATTTTCCCAGCAGGCTTGTGGGGAGAAGTGACTCTGGTGAGTCGCCTTAGCAAGTAGCTTTGCAGAGGTCCCACTGGAACCAAGAGGCAAACCTGCAGGGTCACCTGGCTGGATGGTGTGCTAGAAAGAGCTGGACTTGGAGCTGGAAACAAGTCTGAATCTTAGCTCTGCCCACTCACAAACTGTATGACTGTATGTAAGCCACTTAGTCTCTGAACCTTAGTTTTCTCACCCAAAAAGTGGGTGCAAATTCATTGGGTTGCTGGGAGGATCAAAGTGCCTGTATGTATCACAACAATTATCTAGAACTTAGACCATCTATATTTATAAGGGATATTTGACAGTAGTTTACTTTTCTTGTGATGTCTTGGTAGATTTGGTATCAAGGTGATTCCTGCTCCATAGAATGAGTTAGGGGCTATCGTAGGTAGGTCTTGATCATGATATTGTAAGACCTCAAGGGAAACTTCTGGATGATGATTCATAAACTGGTGTTCTCACATTGAAACAAGACCGGGGATAAGATGTTGGGAATAAGCAAAGTGCTCACAAAATGGGTTGGTCAGAGGGTATGGAGAACCCCAAGTTGGAAAGTGAGGGCACTTTCAAGTTCTTTTGTTCTCCCGCAGAATTCAGTGGTGTCTTGGAAGCTGTGCCTATTCCAGCTATGCTGAGGGGAACACAAAGACAGAGACCAACTGGGGCTGACACTGCCATCTCTGCAAAGTGCCTGCGTGCCTGGAGTGGACCCTGCCTGGGGTCCCCGTTTCTCTCCTTCAGGTACTGTTTTTTTTTTTTCCCCAGAGGAAAACATGGGTCAGTTTATCGAGTACAGGCTAAAAATCTGCTTTGTTTTACTTAGGTTTCTTTTTTTTTTTAATTTAAAAACAAATTTTTCCATTATAGCTGGTTTATAGATTTCTGTTAATTTTCTAACTGCACAGCGTGGTGACCCGGTTACACATACATGTACAGATCCGTCACAAGTGATTAGACATAGTTCCTGGTGCTATTTAGGTACTCTTTATCCTTTATCCCAGGCATGGAGTTGGTGCCATAACAACCCACCAGGAGCTCCAGGACTCAACCACACCTGGGGAGCTGTCCTCAAGCCCTGAGGCCAAGCTCCATTTCCAAGAGGGTGGCCTGGGGGGCAGGTGCCGTACTGCTTTTGCGGGATCAAGATTTTGAGAGATTGGACCACTAGAGTGGTACTGACATGCTGTGTTTTTGTCGTTGTTGTTCCTTTTTAGGGCCACATCTGTGGCATATGGAGGTTCCTGGGCTAGGGGGTCAAATCGGAGCTGCCCCTGGAGCCTACACCACAGCCACAGCAACACCGGATCTGAGCTGCATTTGTGACCCACACTGCAGCTTGTGGCAACGCTGGATCATTAACCCACTGAGTGAGGCCAGGGATCGAACATGCATCCTGACAGGGACAGCATTGGGTCCTTAACCTACTTAGCCACAACAGAACTCCCTTGAGTAATCCCATCAGACTCAGGACAAGTTCCAGCTTCTGAGCTACCATCAGTCCATTGCTGACCCTTGGGCTTGAGCCCCGTGTGTCGGACTATGCAGGGGTTCTTGTCCATCTATGCTTTGACCACAGTGTCACCTCTGGCCCACAGCACCAAGAGTGGCAAGTGGTAGCAGGCATCCTCTACCCTGGTGCTAACTTCCAAGAGCACTCAGGGCATCCCCCCATGCTGTTGCAGTCTTCTGGGGCCTCAAAGATCTGTCATTCACACGTGAACGTTCTGGATGGTCAGTTTATGACCAGAAAACAAATGGTCCTCCTCATTCTCCCACATTGGGTAAGACTTGCATTTATGGTCAACGTCACCACGCATGACCTTTGAGAGAGTTACTGGAAACCAGGATTCATGGCAACACTGTGAGAATTAACATATATCTTTTCTATCAAAGGAAGTCTTGGTTATTCCTGCTTCATCTGAGACACCCTCCTCCACCACTCCCCTCTTTGCCTCTTGTCCCAGTAACAAATTGTTTCCAATTAGCCAATCGAGAAGAACATGCACCCTGACCTGACCAATGAGAAGGGGACAGGTGTACCACCTGCGTTAGGGATAAATTGGGGCATCTTTCTCTTTCGCGCCTGCTTTTTGAGAATGTGTGCCCTTCTGCGGAAGTAAAGAGCCTCGTCAAGATCTCTCCATGTTCATGTGTCTCACTTTCTGACACTGACGATCTGAGCCAGAGTCATTTTCCCCAACAACACAACGGATGATGCAGTGTCACGAGTAAGGCTGCAACCAGCACCAAGTAAATGGCAACGGGAAACTACAGAGCCAGAAGGCACATTGTTTGCATGTTTTGATACAAACAGGCTCCCTGAGAGCCACGGCATTGGGAATAACATCTTCATCCTTTTTTTAAGCATGGGGGAAAGGAGATTAACCAAGGCTGACATATCTGACAATAAAGAACTTGAAGAAATGGTTGGTTCCTGGACCCGAATAGGAATGGATGGTTCTAGGACCCTACAAAGAATCTTCAATATACACTGATTAGACAATAAACAAACACGTGAGGCCCTTTACTGGTAATTCTGAGCGTTCATTGATAAGTCACAATGCCTCATATGGGTCAAGAATTTTCTAATACATTAAAAAAATCAAATTGTTTATCTAGACAAGGGTCTTAAAGAGAAAAACGCAGGCCCTAAATGGCGTCACTTTTTCTAAAGCCCACGATGTCAAACCTAGATTTAATATCTAACCTAGTTGCTGTTTCAAGCTTCACCAGAAATGTAATCATAATAAACCAGTCTGGAATTTTCTGGTCACCACCAAGGAGGTAATTGTCAAAGCTGGCCCTCTCCAGGCCCCAGAGGGGAAAGAGGCTCTCTGTATGATAAAACCCTTGCCCATACCTTCCCCACAAAGATGATAAAAATAATCCTGTTTTCTTTTGTGAATAACACTTTGGCCTCGCATCTTGCTATAAAAACCTTCCATTTTGTACAGCCCCTTGGAGCAGCCTTCTAGTGGCAAGATCGGATGCTGCCCAGTCCATGAATCACCTAACAAAGCCTATTAGATCTTCAAATTGACTCTGTTGAATTTTGTTTTTTTTTTTCTTTTTCTTCTCTTTTTTGGCCACCCCGCTGCATACAGAGTTCCCAGGCAGGGATCGGATCCGAATTACAGTTGCAACTGCGGCAACACTGGATCCCTAACCCACTGGGCCAATGGATTATGTTGTGTCACAAAGGTGTTGACTTAAAGGCACAGCCTGAAAGTTGAGAGTTAAACTTTATCTGGGGCAAAATTAGGACGTAAGCCCAGAAGACAGTATCTCAGGTAGCCCTGAGAAACGGCTCAGAGGAGGTGACGGGGAGCTGGGGGTTTTTGCAACAAAGGGCAGACAGCAGGAAAAAAAGAGGTCTGGGCTCCCTGAAATCACTCCTTTGATACGCACCTCAGCTATGAGGCCAGTATCCTGAGTTTTCACAGCCCTGGGGGCTCACCAGGTTACCGACTCAGAGGCAGCTGCATTCGCAGATGACTGTGACATCCTTTGTTTTGTCCACTTAAGTACAGCTGGGTGAAATACCACCCCAGAGAGGCAGGGGGAAATAAATCAGTGTGTATGATAAAGGTGAGCGGGGTGTGCATGCAGCCATGCACACAGTTTACAAAAGTGTGTTGCTGGTTTGGTGAAGGTTACTATTATTCACAGGAGCAGATGTCACCATGAAGGATTTTAGTGTTTTTCTAGATATGAGGAGATGCACATAAAATCTTCTCCTAAAAATATCTGACTATCTGAAGATGTGTTCTTCCAGTTTTCCCAGGGCATAGAGTGCATCATTCTGATTTCCACTCTGACCTCTGCTCAGGGGTGCTGCGGGTCAGCAGCTGCAGTGACAGTTAAATCCATGTAGAGGCAGATGGCAAGTACCAAACTCCAGTTCACAGCAGGAACTCCTGAATTTTGTTTTTAGCTAGGGTCCCACACCCACACAAATTTGCTCAAGGCCCTGCACATGCTAAAGGTAGCTTTGACAGAGAGAGCGAAGCCTTTTTCTTGTAAACTAGAGATTGGAACATCTTGGAACAGGCAGAGAAGACCTCAGCAAACATCTGGCCTAAAGCCTGCTCCTTACAAAAGATGAGGGACTTGAGATGCAGCAATAGCAGATGCCTCAGGGGTATTTAACGTGAAAGAGCTGCTAAGTGCTGGAAGTCAGTGACTAGAGGGGACAGAGTATCTGGGCAGCTTTCTGCTGATCCTTGAAGCATTGCCTGATCCGGCCAGCCTGCAGGAGAATGGAGGAGAGAGGTCCTGGTGATTTCTGAGAGGCAGCAGTGAGTGATGGCTTAGAGCAAGATCTTAATTCTCTGCTTGGGAATTGAACCTGGGCAGCCTGGATGAAAAACCAGGAATCCTGGGGAGTTCCTGTCATGGCTCGGTGGAAACTAATCTGACTATCATCCATGAAGACACAGGTTCAATCCCTGGCCTTGCTCAGTGGTTAAAGATCCGATGTTGCTGTGAGCTGTGATGTAGTTCACAGATGCAGTTCAGATCTGGCGTTGCTGTGGCTGTGGTGTAGGCCAGCAGCTGCAGCTCCAATTTGACCCCTAGCCTGGGAACCTCCATATGCTCTGAGTGCAGCCCTAAAAAGACAAAAAACAAACAAACAAACAAACAAACAAACTAGGAATCCTAGCCACTAGACTAACTAGAGGCTAAAAGCAGAATTGCCCTGATTCTTGCCCCCTGTTGAAAACAAGACTGTTTCAAGGAGGCAAAGACTGTGAAAACAGGTGTAAAGTTTATTGTTGGAATCACAGTACAACCTGTGGGAGAGCACACAGAGAAGTAGTTTATCTAAGACAGAAGCAAGGCAGTAATACACACCCAGAGGAGGGGTGCGGGTGCAGGCGTCCTTCTCAGTGAGGAGGGCACCAGCGAGGTGATTTAAATCACTTATATAGCACGGTTCTTCGGGTCTTTGTTTTCCTTTGGCCAGTTATCTTTCTCACACCTGACTGGACATAGGGCCCTCGCCAATATGCATGTGCAGCTTTTGGCAAAGATGGATTCCAGAGCAAAGGATGCTGGGACGGTATTGGGACTTATGATGGCTTGGTGCCCCCTCCCTTTCTGACCCCTAGGAATCTAACTGCGCATGTGTAATTGGGGAGATCTTCTTGACCCCAGGAGTGATTGAATTGGTCATCTTATCTTTCTACTCCAGCAGAGCTCAGCTCCTGCCATTAACTTTCTCCTTGACGTATCAAAGAGAAACAAGGCCCAATTTACTCAGCTTAACAGGTCCCAGTTATTCTCAGCCCAGGGGCCCATCTCCCTCCTGCCTCACCGGGGCAGGCACAGAGGGCATGGGTGAGCAGGACCAGAGCGAGGGTGGCTTGTCAGGGACTGGTCTGGCTGCGGGGCCCTAAGTGGGTCTCTAAAACCTTGCTCCCAGGCTCTGAGGCCCCACTCTCATTCTCTAAGTTGAGGAGCACGTCCTCCATGAGCCTGTCAGGATTCCTGCCATTTCCACTCCTGGGAGTGTCTTCAGGTTCAGCCTCAGAGAAGCAAGTGGGGCTAAGCCAGGACAGTACCTGGAGCCACTAAGCTTGTGCACAATTTCAAGCCAAAGCGTGAAGCATTAAAGCTACAGTCCATTGTTGGAGCTGTTTCAGGCACCTGCCGTCACCCTTCTCCTGCTCCCTCACTCTTCTGCTCCTGACTGTAAGCTTGTCTTCAGAGGAAAGATTTTGAAAGCCACTGGTTAAGATACTGAAGCCCCAAACTATTGCCTTTGGAATGAATAAGTAATCAGATCCTGCTGTATAGCACTGGGAAGGATATCTAGTCACTTATGATGGAGCATGATGGAGGATAATGTGGAAAAAAAGAATGTATATATGTATGTGTGACTGGGTCACTTTGCTGTACAGTAGGAAACTGACAGAAGACTGTAAACCAGCTATAGTGGAAAAAATAAAAAATCATTAAAAAAAAAGATATTGAAGCCCAAGTTAAAATTCAACTGTGTTACCTGGGGCATAGATTTTATCTGGCAGGGTGCTCATCATACCTTATGACGTAAATCACTGATTCTGGGAATTCCCTGGAGGGCTTGTTTAAACAGACTGCTAGACCCTGAAGCGGTAAGCTTGGTGTAGGGCCCCCAATCTGCATTTATAACAAGCTCTCATGTGAAGCTGATGCTAGCTGATCCAGACTAGCTGAGGTGAGTGTTATCAATATTTAGATCCAAAGGAGATAAAGGCTGGAAATGTGGTTCCCAGGGCCCTCTCGCCCTCTGTTGGTGGTTGGTGGCATGGCAGGCTTTTTACCTTTTTTCCCATTTTTCTTTTTCAATAAAGCGTTTGCCATTTGATCGCTATTAAGTAGATAGGTTTTTGTAATCCCATTATAAAAATGGGTGAGCCATGGCTTGGCTGAGATACAGGGTTTTGGTAAGCCACATGCTCTTATGCGGCAACGCTTGAGCAAGAACTCAGACTCCTGACTCCCTTCCCGGGACCCTGGAGGAGCCCTAATCTACACAAGATGCTCAGGCAGATACTCGGGATTGTGAAAAGGTCAGCAAAGATGAAGTCAGGCTGGCGCCCTGCACCCCCTCTGCTACAGGTACGCTATGAGCCTGGGCAAGTCGCATCATCTCTCCCAGCCTCGGTTTCCTTTCCTGAGAAATGGAGAAGAAAATAGTTGTTTGGTCCATCCTGATTGGAAAATTATGAGGACTAAAGGACGGAATGATGGGAACCCTACTGATTTCTCATAGTAACAGGATTTATGGAGTGGATACCCTGCCCCAAGTGTGCTTCCTCTCATTTATACTTTGTAACAGCTCTGTGAGGCTGGTGTTACTATCTCCATGTTGAAGAAAAGGAGACTAGGGCACAGAGAGGTCAAACAGCTTTTCCGATGACACAGTGTGTGGGGGAGCTGGGATCTGAACCCACATATTATGGCTCCAGAGCTGGACACTTAAGCACTGCACGATGTGAGAGTGGATGGTGTTTCTGGAGCACGTCTGTCTCCTTCACTTGGGGATGTTGAAACACTCAGAAGTTCTCGCTGAAGCTAAAATCAAGATTAAGAACAACTTCCAGGCATGAACTAAACTTCTGCTTCCTAACCTTGGGTGAGACATTGTGTGGGAGCGACCTCCTGGTTCAGAATATTTACGTTGTT
The DNA here is from genome assembly GCA_004024745.2 of Catagonus wagneri. Classification (NCBI taxonomy): domain Eukaryota; kingdom Metazoa; phylum Chordata; class Mammalia; order Artiodactyla; family Tayassuidae; genus Catagonus; species Catagonus wagneri. The sequence goes on along the minus strand of PVHT021183528.1, from coordinate 12,925,359 downwards.
TTGGGTATGGAATGCCCTTTTGCTGTGGTTGTGTTGAATGTTCCCCTCGCTGCCCCTTACCCCATCT
>PVHT021183528.1:12905635-12924292 GCA_004024745.2 Catagonus wagneri | reverse complement strand
GCACAGCACACGTATGACCGATGCAGTCCCCCACGCGTGCACGTAAGCTCCCAGAGCCGGTGGAGGACAAGGAGTCTGCTCCCAGGTCAGGATGTTCCCAGTGAAGGATGCTGCCCTCGGAGGCCCCAGACGTGCCTGCTTCCACGGTGCCCACCGATCATCACACCTCAGTTATGGGGTGAGAGAGGAGGCCCGAGAGCAACCCAGACCAAGAGAGCATTGGGGACAGAAAAGAGAGACACAGCTCCAGGCACAGAGAGGGAGATGGAAACATACAGAGGTGAGAAGGGCAGGGAGACAAGCGGCCACAGTGGGAGGACAGAGCTGGAGGAGAGACCAGAGGAAGAAAGGAACTATGAAAGTCAAGGGGAAAGGGGAGGAGTTCTCCTGTGGCTCAGCAGTGACCCGACTAGTATCCACGAGGATGAGGATTTGATCCCTGGTCTTGCTCGGTGTATTAAGGATCAGGTGTTGCCGTGACCTGTGGTGCAGGCCCAGTAGCTGCAGCTCTGATTTGAGCCCTAGCCTGGGAAGTTCCCTATGCCAATGTCTAAAAAGACAAAAATAAATAAATAAATAAATAAATAAATAAATAAAGGGGGGCGAGGAGTGGCCCACGCCCAGGCATGAAGAAGAGCGGAGGGGGTGCTTAGAAGGGAGGGGCAGAGTGGGAAAGGGAGGCACCAGGGGTTCAGTGGAGAAGTGTGGAGAGGACTCAGATGCCGAGATTCGAAGCATGGACCAATGGATGCACCAATGGAGACGGGTAATTGGGGAGAGAGGATGGGGAGACAAGAAAGAGAACAGAAGAAATGAGGACCAGAGGAATTGTATGCAGGGAAGGGTATTGAACAAGGCACTTGCTGTACTCTGGAATTACTAAGAGGAAGAGCCAGTCCCTGTCCTCCAGCAGCTCATTCTCCAGCATGATGTCAAACACACAACCAGGAAATGATAAAACAATGCAGAAGTGCAGAAAGGAGGAAGCTTGGGAGTTATGGAAAGTAGCACAGAGGCTGGGCATCTAAACCATCCCCGTCACAGTCCAGGAAGTCTTCCTGGAGGAGGCAACATCTGAGGAAAGAATGAAGAATAGTCTGGTAGGTGCTTAGAGGAAGAGAAAGACAAGCATGTGATGAGACAGATAATGTGGAGGTGTAGGGGTTGGGACAGGTTTTGGAGGACCCTTTTTGGACCTCATCCTGAAGGCAGCTGGGAGCCCCTGATGGGTTTCAAGGGGGCAGGTGTGTGTGCATTTGGTCAGGGGGGCTTGAGCTACTGGGCAGAAAATGGATTGGTCAGCACACGGCCGGAGGCAGAAGGATCAGCAGAGCCTGAAGTGGAGATGCCTCCCTGTGGGATGCTGGCACTTGAGCCAAGAGGTTATTTAGGCTGAAGCTACAGGTGCCATGGCAGCCTCATTAAATTAATTGGTGGAGCAGTTATTCAGCATCTCTATGTCAACTACTGTTTGTGATTGAAAAGAGAGAGAGAGAGACAGAACACATGGTCACACTCCATTAACAGAGACAGGACAAATATATTTAATTATGATGATTATACTACCACGTGAATCAGGCAGCCATGGAGGTAGTTCCCGGAGAGCCACTTGGAGGCAGTGCCATTTGATCTGGGTTCTGAAAGATGAATAGGACTTTGCTGTGCGGAGGAAGAGGTGTAAAGCCATTTGAAGCTGAGAGTAGAGCATAGGCTATAGTATTGAGGCATGAAAGAGTCTAGAGGAGACCAGAGCTACTACTGCACTCTTATTTATGCCACAATTTGTAACACACCCCCTTGGCCTCCCTCTGGTTTCACCTGAAGTTCAAGGGGTGGTCCAAGACAGCTCAGACTTGAACTAACAGCCTATCACCTCAAGTAAGAGCTGGGGGTTGGGGGTGTCTTTCCTCTTTCTTCCCCAGGGCATTCTCCAAGCCTTAAGAGGCAAGCTTCAAACAGTGGGGAAGAGGGGCCTGCTGAGTGACTCTTGGTAGGCAATCCTGGACATATCCTAGACCTCTCTGGGGAGGTGGGCCTCCTTGGTTCCAGTAGTGACCTTGAGAACACACAATATAAAGCCAGTCTTTATACTGGCTTTTCCTTCTTCTCAATCTCACTACTTACCCCATTCACTCTTCCACTCCTGCTTTCTGGGATCACCTTCCAATTAAACCAACTGAATCCAACTGCTTTGGGGAGAATCCAAGCTGAGATGCTCCATGTTGCTGGGACCAGGAGACAGGAGGTATTGTGGTTTAGACAGCCACAGCACAGAAAACGCACGCATTTCTGCATGTCTCCTGGGACTAAGCCCTTGACTTGCAGCGGCGATGCCAAGTTCTTTGAGAGGGCTCTTGCCCCTCCAGACCTCTGTTCGGATTGGAGAGATGTGACAAAAGGGGTGAGCCAGCAGCACGTGAGGAATCAGGAACATTTTCTTTCTGCCTTGTCACATGCGTTGTGGGCAGCAGATTGATGTTCCTAATTACATTTGGCTCAAGCTGATATTAAGTATTTGTCTCATTCCCAGAGCCCACAACGCTGGCGGATGGTGGGGAAGGTGCCAAGAGGCATGCTGGGTAGCTGAGGATGACAATCTGGGATTTTAAATATCCATGAGAGATAAAAGTGGAAAAGCCACAGCCATGGGGGCAGGGTGACTAGTGTTCTTGAGTTGCCCTTTAATGGTTTCCAAGGGCTGAAGGGGCCTTGGAAAGGTTTTAAGGTCCATCCTCCTGTCTTGAGGCTGACCCACCCAAGACAGCCCTGACAGGGAACGTGGCCACCTCTGATGCCGGATGGCTCAGTAAGGGGAATTGCTTTTGTGGATCAAATTTAAATTTCCTCCGCTGCAGGTCAAAGGTCTATTTTGCTTAATTTGTTCTTGCTGGCATTAAATTTCACTGACCACCCCAGAAGTACACAGTAAGAGAAGCCCTGCCCTGGTGCTCAGAAGGTTTGTGGGCTCACAGTCCATACTGACCAAAAGTTCATGGAAATAAGGCCAGACACTCAGACCCAAAGGCAACTCGGGGACCCCTGGGGTTGCAGCTGTCAGAGGTTTGGCAAGGAGGTGGGGCCATGAGAGGCAGGGAGTGTTTGGCTTAGTGCAGAAGAATGAGGAGGGAATTCTTGGCAGGAAAGCAATGTGGTCAAAAGCAGAGGTCCAACATGGGAACACAACTTGGAAGGGTCTGCACAAAGGAGATGCCTGAGGCCTGTGCCAACATCTGCTACCCAAGAGTTTTAGTCAATCATTCTAACCCCTCACGTGTGAAAACAGAACTACTCGCTGTCTATCCACTTCCCAAGACAGGGGTGAAAGCTCAAATAATGCAGCAGGTGTGAGTGGCCCTGGAATTCACAGATCTAAACACAATGCTGTGCTTGATTTAAAACCCTTATGAGAGTTTCTTGATGGCACAGAGGATTAAGGATCCCGCCTTGTCACTGCTGTGGCTCAGTTTGCTGCTGTGGCCAAGGAACTCCCACATGCCTGAGGCAGCCAAACAAAAAAAAGACTTATGTTCAAGTCCTGGCTCTGTCACTATGCGATCTTTGATAGGTCCCTGCCCCTCTCTGAGTGTTCACTGGTCAGCAAACTAAGGATCGTAATTCCTTCCTCATAGTATTGCATTTAGGATTATAGGAGAAAATGTAAATAAAAGTAGCTTGGTGATCCACAAAGAGCTCTACAGCTGCTGATTATCATTGTTGCTCTGAACAGTGGCCTCTTTGAAGGTAGGCCTCCCAGCTCCTCTCTGTTCCTCTGGCACCTTAAACACAGAACAGGTGCTCCTACCACGTCCACAACGCCGTCTAATTAATTGAGTTGTATAATCACGGGGGAGCAGGAAGCCAGCATTTCCAGACATGATGCGTGGCAGATCCCTCCGAAAACCCCCCTTCGCAAACCCCTCCGCTCGCCAGTCGCCAGTCGCAGCGGTTCAGAATCTCTCAAAACGGGTCTTGCGGAGGAGGACTCCTTTCAGAAGACTCGCGGGGACATCTTCAGGTGATTATCTCTCAAGTCCCGGCAACAGCTCCAGGATATGGAGTTACCCAGGTCAGGATTAGTTCACCAGAGAGGACACACCTGTGGTGTTTCCCCAGCGCGGAGGCGCTGCACCCAAACTGGTGCAGACACTCCTAGGGCGGGGCCCGTCCAGTCTCCAGAACTCCGCTTTTATAACAAGGGGGATCCATAGAGAGCTTGCGGCGACGTGGAAAGAGGGGGGCTTCCCCAGAAACGCCAGCCCGGCTGTGTGCCGTTGTGCAAGTCACTTTCCACTCTGGCCCTCAGTTTCCTCCTCTGTGGAATCGGCTCTGAGCCCCTCGTGCCCGGTCGGCTTGAGGCGGGGTTGCGGGCCGAGCTCCCAGGCGGGCGGCTGCCACGCCCCTCTCCGCCAGCCAGCAGAGCTGCACTCCAGGCCCGCGGGCCGACTTTGCGAACCTCCAGGGGGGCGAGCCCGGCGGTCCTCTTGGCCCACGCGGCGCCTGGGCCGTCTAGTGTGTGACTTCACCAGCGCCCGGGGCCCAACGGGGCACCGAGGGCCCGAGTCGCCGCCCACCCCCGCCCCCACTGCAGTCGGCAGGTGCCAGGACCCAGCCTCGTCCAGCCCCGTGGCGCCCGCGGGCCTGAAAGGGTTAAGGCCGCGGGCCTCGGTGCCGGCCCCAGGCTTCGGGAGCGGCGGTGCCCGGCGGCCGGCGACCGAGCCCGGGAGGCGCGGGGTAAGGCGGCAGGCGGCGTGCGCTTCCTCCTCCTCCTCCTCCTCCTCCTCCTTCCGCCTCCTCCTTTGTAGCGAGTTCCCGGCCCCTCTTCCTCCCCCCGCCCCCCAGCCCGGGCCCTCTCCCTCGCTCCCTTTCTTCCTGCCTCGCCTTCCTGCGGCGAAGGAGGCTCATCTATTATAAATGCACATTCGGGGCTGACATCAGCAAGGAGCGGCGGCCGAGCGCCGACGAGCGGTCCCCTGCGCGCTGCCCGCCCGGAGCGCGGCCCCCAGGCTCAGCTGAGCCTCCCGCGGGGCGCGGGGAGCGCGCGGAGCCGCGCAGGACCCCCTTCCCGCCTCCGCCTGGGGCCCCCTGCGGACCCCAGCCGCCGCCCCCGCACGCCGCGCCCCCGCACCGCCCCGGAGTTTCTGCATGACTGTCACAAAGGTAAGCGTCCTTCGCCCGCCGCGCCGGGGACCCGGCGGCGCTTGCAGCCCCCAGCCTGGGCTGCGGGGGGCGCGGGGGTGTGGGCGTGGGGAGGGGGCACTGGTGTTGGGAAGGTGCGGCGTGCGCCTCTCTTGCTGCCCCCAGTCGCTTGAGTCGCTCTGGCCCCTGAGGACTGCGGAGGGAAGGGGGAGGATGCCGCTTTGGCAGTGACTAGTGTTTAGACAGGATCCCTTGCACCGACTCAACCCCAGGACTGCATTTTTAACCCTTGTTTAGGATGCTGCATTTTTAACCCCTGGAGAGCAGTTGTGGGGCAGCTCCGTAGTGTTCCCGGTTGGACCGCGCCGCAGGGAGCGTCGCTGGCAGGGACGTGCGGTGGGCAGTGGGTGTGGGAATGCGCTTGCCTCCTTCAGGAGGCCAGCGGAGGTGAAAGCCCACCTGCCGGCCTCTGCCGCCCAGGAACTCTGGCCCTACTCCAGAGGCAGTCTGTGGAGTAGGCTCTCCCCAGTCCTGGGAGTTGCTTATGCAGTGATAGGATCGGTTCTGCAGTGCCGGTTTCAAGATCTGGGAGGCACTGTGGCAGGGAAGGGAGCGGCACAGGTTCTGGCAGCTCCCATATTGGAGGAGAGTTCTTAGACTTCATCGAAGAGGCCCAGGTTTACCCCAGAGACTTTGGGAGTCTCCCCGCTGCGGGGAGAGAAAGAGTCAAGTGGAAGGCAGACCCGGATAGTGAAAAGAGCCCAAGGTTTAGGAGACCTGAGTTCATTTCCCAGCACTACCCCAAATTCCCTGGGTGACCTTGGCTGGGCCCTCTGCTTTGGTCTTCAGTTTCCTCCCCTGGAATGTGACGATAAGGTTGATAAAATAGACACTGCGGGGGGTGACTGGCAGTTGAAAAAACAGTAAGATCAAGGGTGAGAACCCACACTTTTCAGAGAACTCTGACAGGATAAGGAGCTCACAGCCTGGCCTTGGCCTTGGGTTTGGTGAGCCATGTACTGAAGGCCAGACTCCACCAGCTGCTCTGCTGGCTCTCAGAATTGGAGAGTTGGAGGCCACAGTGGAAAGGGCAGCTTGTTTGTGGTCAGAGCAGTGGGCCAGATGGTGGGTCAGCCATGGTAGTGATGGGAGGGCTGGTTCTGGCTCCATCTGATAAGCCAGGGGCTACCTCTGGCCCCAGGAGATCTGCCATAAGACAGGATGTTCATTCAGGGTCTTTGGGCTCAGTTCCAAAATAGGGACTTGGAATCATTGTGGTAAGGTGAACTTGGGTGCTAGCAACGGGGGGCTACCTTAGCTGGGGCTACTACTGGCAGGGCTGCCGTGACCCACAGGGGGCAGGATGCTTAGTGTTTTAAAATGATACAAATACTGTTTGGGAAGGATTACTGTCACTAAAGTTATTAATATCGAAGATGTAAGCCGGACGGTGCATAAGAGTAATGGATGGATCTGGATGAGAGAGAAAGGATGTGAAATTTGTAATAATAGCACTGAGATTTGACTCGATATCTTCCTGTGTCTCTTTATATACTTGAGCTCAGGCAGCCTTCCTTCCTAGGAGGCCTGCAACGAAGGTGGGTTCAGGTCCCTTTAACAGAGAAAGAAGCTGAGGCTCAGAGAGAGGTAAAGTAACTTGCCTGAAGTCACACAGTAAGTAGCAGAGCTGAGGTTTGCCTTCAGATCTAACTGCCTGTGATCTTTCCATTGCCCTTACCTGGGAGACTGGGTGATTCCAGGGGTAGAGGGGCACTGCCTGGAGGCCTTGGCCCTGGGCTAGGGAGTTCATGAAGATGAGTACCTGTCTGTTCAACCCACTGGCGCACCTGGCCTTTTGGTATCCAGTGATTATTCACTAATGTGTCCCCTCCCCCACATCCTCCACCAAATCCCTCTGTGTCTCTCTTCCTGCTGTAACCAGTGTGGCACCAGTTTAAGCCAGCTCAGAGGATTAAGTACAATCCCCACCTTAACCCTATCTTCTCTTTCCTTGCCAGCCCTTCACAAACTAGTGGTGTTTCTGTAGGGGGAGCTGGAGGGGCAAGAGGGATGCAGCGAAGGGGCCTGGGGGCTGTTCTGAAAACCCGCTGGAAGAGGCTCTGAGTTCCGGAAGAAACCGTGGTGCTCTAGGAGTCTGAGGACCTAGTTTCTAGTCCTAAATCGGCCACTAAGAGGCTGTGTGACCTTGGCCTAGTCACTTGCATCTCCAGGCCTATGTTTTCCCAGCTGTGAAATGGAGGAATTGGTTCTGCCCTGGGCAGGGCTTTGGGACAGCATCAGCTCAGGTAAGGAAGTCAGCTCTTTTTTTTTTTTTTGTCTTTTTAGGGCCACACCCTTGTCATATGGAGATTCCCAGGCTAGGGGTCGAATTGGAGCTGTAGCCACCTGCCTACGCCACAGCCAGAGCAACTCGGGATTCGAGCCATGTCTGCGACCTACACCACAGCTCACGGCAACGCCAAATCCTTAACCCACTGAGCAAGGCCAGGGATCGAACCTGTGTCCTCATGTTTGCTAGTGAGATTCGTTCCTGCTGAGCTACAGTGGGAACTCCAGGAAGTCCGCTCTGATGGAGACCAGGTGGCTCTTTGTTCTCTGGAGTTGGTTTGGTTACAAGACAGATAGGAAGAACTCTAAAGGGAGTCTGGAAGGTGGGATCACTGCTTACAAACTGAGGGTGGTAGACAGGGAAGGGAATGAATAAGAGGGTGATACTCAGGCCTGTGCCGCCCCCAGGCAAAGGGTCAGCCCTTTTGAGCCAGTGCCAGCTTCCTGCCCCTTGGACCATTGCTTTTGTGTCAGGCCCATGGAGAGCAGATGCCTGGGACCAGGGTTAGGTGCAGATTGCAGAAGATGATCTTGTTAAGTCAGAGAGCCTGGACAGTGGAGAAGAAACCAGACGGCCAGTTGCTGGATCCTTAGGAACACTTCCTTGGAGAAGAGGGTCCTCTGTTTTCCATTTGCCACCCTCCCTCTCACCTGGCCCCTTCTTTGCGGCTACAGCCCAAGAGGCTGCAAATAGAGCCTGGGTGGGGGGGCCGTTACTGGAGGGGTTCCTGCCCTAACAGGAGAGACTCGGAGCCATGCAGATTTTGGATTGTGACCTTCTAGCCTGGTGGCATTTTTCCCGGTTATGATGTTTTAAACTCTTGTTTCATTGTGTGTGTTTGAGTAAGCTGCCTTAGTTTTCTTTATGTAATGAGGAGGAGAAGAAAGGAAGGAAAAAGAAGAGCAAGCAGAGGGAAGGACCAGATGCAGCCTCCCAGACTGCAGAAATCCACAGGAGGTCAAGGCCCAGCCTCTACCCAGTTTTGGTCCAACATCCTTCCAACGGGCAAGTTAGGGGTTAGGGAGTGAAGGCGGTCCCCCCAGTAACAAAACAATTTTATTCCAGATGATTTTCTGCGAGTCCTGATTTTTATCATTTTTCTGTCTCTATTCCATTTCAGTCATATACTTGACTTAGCACTAGCAGTGCTTCTCCAAGTTTAAATGTTTCTCAACTGCCCTCATCTAGGAAAACAGAACAAAATATGTTAGAATTGTTTGTAGGGTACAGGTTATTGGGCTATAAGAAAAGCCTGTGTGCTGTAATGTGGGCCTTTACAACCTCCTTTTTGCTGCTCAAATCTCCTTTGGAGTGATTTCCTGGCTTTTTCCCCATCATGTGACCAAAGATGGGACTTCTAAGGAAGGTGGTGGCTTCTGGTGACTGGGCAGTCTTGTTCCCAAGTGTGCCTTGTGAAGTTAGGTGCCACTGAGCTCCGTGCTTTCCAGGTTCCCTGGGCTGGCTCAGGGGACCGGGGGCCAAGAGCAAAGTACCCCGAGCAGCAGGAATGCCTGCTGTACCTCAGAAGGACTTAGGAGAGGGAACGTGGGCAAAGGGAGGGCTCTGGATGTGGCGTTCCCTTCTGAGCGGTCCCTTCCAGATCCACAAGAAGCCTTGTCAGCCTCTCCCAGGCCCCTCTTTCTGCAGGAGTGCCCTCCGTCTCCTGCCTCTGTACCAGCAGAGCTCAGCTTGTTGGTGGGAGCCCCTGGCTCCTGCTAAATGTCATAGGACCAAGCGGTGTTGCTCTGCCCTGGTACCTAATAACAGCTAAGTGTTTAGCAAAGAATCACATGGCTCTAGGGCCCCTGTAGAGCATCTTCTAGGAAAACAGAATGAGCAGTCAAACCATCCAGCCCTCTCCCTTGATAAGGGAGGGAACTGAGGCCCAGGGAGCAGAACCGTGATTTGCCTAAAGTCACTCAGGCACTTTGAAGCTGGAGGGGCTGGTACCAGGTCCTCCTGGTTCCTGGTCAATGCTCCTTTTGCCTGGCTGCCCAGTGACAGGGACTTCAGGCAGCCTGAGCAGGGCAGGTGCTTTGGCCCCCCCCTCCAGCTTCCCCACTGCTTCACCCTGGCCTGGACTGTGGGTGTCTGCGTTTCCCTCTGCTGGGCAGTCTCTCTCTTTCTCGGGTCTGGGTGTGGGGGAGCCCGGGGTCAGGAGAGGCAGGAGGGATTACGGGCCTTCTGCTTCAGCTCCCTGACCCGGCAGCCAGTCTACTTGGGATACCTGGGCCCCCAGTCATCCCACTTCCCAGCACCTTTTTCCTGTCTGGCTCTTACTGGGAGAAGAGATGAGAGCAGCTCAGTTAAAAGGCTGCGAGGTAGGGAGTTCCCATTGTGGCTCAGTGGAAATGAATCTGACTAGGAACCATGAGGTTGCGGGTTTGATCCCTGGCCCCGCTCAGTGGGTTAAGGATCCGGTGTTGCTGTGGCTGTGGTGTAGGCCGGCGGCTCCAGCTCCGATTAGACCCCTAGCCTGGGAACCTCCATATGATGTAGGGGTGTGCCCTAAAATGACAAAAGACAGAAAAAAAAAAGGCTGAGAGGTACCATCTCAGACCCAACTCCCAGGCCCTTGGGAGTGGGCCAGGGCTGCTGCCTTCTCTACACCTCATGCACTCTTTATACCTCCTCCTCCCTCATGGTTCTTTCCCCAGATTGCTAGCGTCCTCATGCAGAAGGGCTCTGGCTAACACTCATTCGGTGCCTTCTGAGTCTGCTCTGGGCCAGGCATTAGGTCACAGAATGCATATTCACAGCCATTCAGGCCCTTTGAGGAGATGGATATGGGGGGAGACGTCCCACAGTCCTGGGTGCAGGGGGGCCAAGGTTCAGTGGACACAAGTGGGAGAGGCTGGTCTTGGCTGCATGCTACTGGTGCTTCATGAATGCAGGCCCTTTCCATCCTTGCTGTCTCCCCCTCAGGCTCCAGAAAGTCTCTGGTGAGTTACTCTCTCCCTGAGTGTGCCCACAGGCTCTGTTTTCTTGGCTGGGGGTGTTGCCACCTTGGCACCTATGGCAGCACCTAGAGGCATCTGGGAAGGCTTGGGAGGCTCCCCGGGGCCCCAGAATCACCCCACAGCCCGCCAGCCCTGTGGAGTCAGCTTAGACACGTGCTCGGCTGGTCTGCGTGTGTGGACGCTGGCCGGACCAAAGGCCTGGCAGCATCAGGCCCTGGCAGCTCAGCGATGGAGTGAGTTTTTCCACTTCTCTCCCAGGTTGGCCAGCCTGGGGCAGACATGGCCTCAGCTGCCGCCGCCGGCTCCTGGCGCTGGAGCAGCCCAGATTCTGATTTGGGTCTGCTGGCCACAGAGTCTGTCTGGTGTCCAGGAGATGAGAGAAGGCGCAGATTCCGTTTGTGCCCAGCCCCCTCTCCTTCCCTTCTCTCCTGATCGGCCTCTTTCTGCTCCCTTCCTTTCCCTGGCCGTGGACCCTGCAGGCTCAGGCCCTGGCCCGGAGCTGCCTGCAGCCTGGGAAGCTTGGAGCAGCTGGCACTGAGCAGGCCCTGCCAGGGAAAGACAGATGCAAATCCGGTGGCTTCCACATGAAAAGAAGCTGTTTAGAATGAGCCTCTCCTTTGTGGGCCTGGAGTGTGGGACCAGCTGTGAAGGAGTCTGGTGGGGGGTGGGGGGACAGTCAGGAGGAGCTGCCACCCACCCTTCCTCTCCCCCTCTTCCCCGCAGGGGCCCCTGGGACTTGGTAATTGGTTTCTGGCTGACACCCTTCTTCCAGTTAATTAACACAGCGATGGGAGGCCCCCAGGTTTGCCCAGGACCGTCCTGTTTACAGAATACAAACATGGTGGGGAGTGTCCCCCCATTTGCAGATGAATAAACAGAGTCTCTGAGTAGGGAGATGACCACTCCGTTGTCACAGCGCTAGTGTGGGTCAGAGCCGGGGTGCCCAGCCATATCTTCTGACTTCTCCATCTAGTCATATAATGGCCGGGTCCTGTGAAGATTAATCATTATCCTGAGAGAATAACATTTATTAAACAGGCACTGGGCAGGTGTGATTGCATTTCCTCTGAATACCATGGGATTGATTCTATTATCAGAGGATTCCATTTTTCAGCTCAACAAATTGAGGCTCAATGAGAGTAGGTGAAATGCCTGCGGTTGCAGGTTTAGTGGGTCGAGGAGCAGGGATCTGTACCTGGCTGCTTGAGTTCAGTATATGCATTCCTCTATCCTCAAGGCCTCCCCTGCTGGGGCTCTGTCATATTCTGCATCCTCCAACCTCATACCAGGGCTCCTGTGTGTCTGTGGTCCTGGCACGGAGGTGTCAGGAGCCTTGCCTTGCCCCCCTGGAGGCTTGCCTTAAGGCTGACACCGTGGTTGTATTCTGCTTAGACTTCCCTGTGGCCCCTCCTGGAGCTGGGAACCGTGTGGATGGATGCTTGGGGGAAGGGTGTTGGGTAAGGAGGACATCCTGCGTGTGTTGTCTGTGCTAGATGGGGCTGCATATAGGTAGGGCGGCCAGCCCAGTAGCAGAGCATGGTGGGACAGAGGCAGGGCCTTCTCTGTTCCCAGAAAGCTAGCTTTGTGTTAGGATCGCCGGTCTGTGAATCCAGCCCTGCAGCCCTTACCAGAAGCAGCTTTCTCTTGAGATGGCCCTTGATTCCCAGGGGGTGCCTAAGAATGCCAGCTCTGGAGTCAGACAGATGGCACTGTATTATTTACTTGCTGTGTGTTCTTGGGCAAGTTGTCTAACCTCTCTGAACATCTGTTTCCCCATCCATTAACTGGGGTTGCTAATAGTAGGCCTTAAAAGGATTATTATAAAGATGAAATGAGCTGATCTGTGTGAAGCACTTACCACATGCCTGGCACTTAGTGTTAGCTATTAGTGTCGGGAAGACAGAAAATTAAACCAGTGCTGACAATCAGTGTCCTGGGGGTTATGAAATGAGAAGTACAGGGAACTCTGGGAAGAACAGAAGGGGTCTGACCTTGTCAGGGGGCTCAGAAGCGACGTTAGCTGAATCATGAAGGCTGAGTAGGAGGTAGCAGGTGAAATGAGGAGAGCCGAGGCAGAGGATAATCAGCAGAGAGAAAAGCATGGGCAGGTGTGGGGAGTCAAAAACAACTCTCCAGGGTCTCTTCCTGTATGCCGGCCGTTGGTGAGGGCTCAGCCCATGCATTGGCTCATTTAATCATCAGACTTCCCTGCATAGATCACTATCCCCACTTTACAGATTGGGGAAACAGGCACAAAGACACCAAGTCAGCTGCAAATATTGCCCAGCGAGACAGGATAGAGACTGGTCCAGACCCGGGCCTCCTGACTCTGGAACTGCTTCCTTCCTCCTCCCTGTGGCTTGAGATGGCTTGACCCTGGGCCCCTGCTTAGAGTGACCCGAGGGGTGTGGAATTGCCACGTGCAGTTGCCCAGTCCCCTGCCGCCCTCCCAGGGCCTCCCTGGGCTGCGAAAGGGAGGGCAGGGGCCCTCCTGGCTTGCAGGCAGCTCTGGGGAGGGGTCATTTATTTTTCCAAAAGGAAACTTTGCTCTGGCAGGAAATTTTCCACCTTACATTTTTACTGGGCCCAATTATGACCAACTTTATTCTTTAAACCTTTCTGGTTATCTGGATTGAGCCTTGGTCTTTAAAATCAGAGGAACATACATAAAGTTTTTAGTGTTAAAAGTCTGTTTTGTGTCTGCATTTTGGTTTCTGCCCTGCTGGAGCTCAGAGTAGGTGACATGTTACATGGGGTTCACGCCACTGGCTCAAACTTACTGGCCCCCGAGTGAAACCAATGACAACACCAGAGGGAGGCTCTGGCCGCCCGGAGATGGGAATGTGGGGAGGCTCGGTCTGGGTGGGTGTTCACCCTGATCCCTGGGAAGAAGCCCCCCTGCTCAGTGTTAAGCTTTCAAGCCACCTGAGGTCCTCTGCCTCTGTGAATGCCACACTTTCTAGAAATATGAGAACGGCTCCTAATCTTAATTTAGATCAGTTTTAATAAATACTCATTTATTAGTAGGCTGTTTGTGGCCTTTCACTGGCTATTAAGTCTCTGCTTTCAAGGAACTGATGGTGAAATAAACAACAACAGAGGAGCTAATCCTTCTAGGGTGCTTAGTTTATACCAGGCGCATAAAAAGTGTGTCATGTGTATTTACTCATTTAATCTTTGTGACAACTTCCGAGGTCTGTGCTGTTACTGTTCTCCTTTCTGTAGTCACAGTCGTAGGCCCAGAGAGGGGAGGGAGGTACTCCCTGAGCCTGCCTCCCAGGTCTTCCGGCTTGCCACTCCATTAGGCGGACGTGTGGCCATGTCAGGGGACCTGGAGGCAGAAAACCCAAGTCTTGTTCTTCTTACTGTGTGACTTTGGGCTAGTGCCTCAGCATCTCTGAGCCTCTGTTTTCTCATCCTTGAAAACAGAATTAAGACTCAGCCTCCCTAGGGTGCTATACTATGTCATGTTGTAAGGTGCTTGTAGACGTCATGGAAGGGGATGGTTTATTGCCATGTCTGATTTGCACTCCCTCCTGCCCGCTCCCCTCACCAGTGTTTCATGGCCTCCCAGTTTGGCGGTTCCATCCAACAGCTAACCCGCTTCTCCCCTAATGTAGTCCTGACTTCAGAATTGATTCATACTCCGTTGGCGGAAGAGGCCGAGTTCACCTCTTCCAAACAATCTGGTTTTACTCCGCCAAGCTAGTTGGGTGCAGATAAAATTGCTTTCCTCGCTTCCTGTTCTATTTTGGCTGTTTGAATGTGCTCGGGACAGATAATCTGGTTCTAAAAATCGGATGTCCTGCTTTCATTTGCAAAGTGAGCCACATAAAGCCTGCAGACCTTGAACTGTGTCATCCTAGCTCCCTGCAAACCGGAGCGCCCTGTAGAAGGTGGAGGAGCATGGGTCTCGGAGCACAGTCCTGCCTGGGTCTCTGGGCAGAGAGACGCCCGTCAGGTCCCCAGTGACAAGTGACCTTGACCTTTGCTCCAGACACATCCTGATGCCCTTGGGGCTCTGACTTGCTTTTCCTTTGGGTTTATGGAAAGAGATATACTCTAGTAGCTTGAAGCATTTCCAGAAACTGTTTAAACACCCTAAGTGTAACTGCAGAACTAACAGCTTTATGATCTGGGATCTGGTGGAATTTCTGAGATATGGAATGGCTGATGAAAAGAAAGATGTTGGTGGATGGGGACAAAAGGATTTAATTCCCGAGTTTTTTGGTTCAACTTCGTGAAGATAATGCTGTTTCTGCCTGTCCTGCCAACCTCCAGGTGAAAGATCCGTTTGCAGGAAATTTGGGATTCCCAGAAATGTAGACTTCTGGGAAAGGGGATTTCTGTGTGCCTCAGGGGCCATCTGACAACTTTTTATTATCACAGATCTGTTCTCTAAAGGCCCGGCGGTGGGGGGAGGTCTGCCTTCCTGCCTTACTCATTATAATATATGTGAGGACAAAGGACAAACTCAAGTTATTGAAGCTATTTCAGCACCTGAGTTGTCCTGTTAAACTGACCTTTCTGGGGTCTGTATCCATGTTAATTTCTCTGTCCCAAGAGCTCCTGTAGCAGCCAGTCTCCACTGCACCAGATACAAGTTAAAGTCTAACATGTTACATAGTTCCCTGAGTGTCTTATCCACGGAAGCCTTGACTCCTTAACTGAATTGTGAGCTTGCGGAGCCCAGGGATCACATCTGATTCTTTTTAGTGCTTTTTGCAGCGCTCATCAAAGGGCCGTGCACATTGGAAAAGGTGTGATATAGACTTAGGGGTACCCGGTGTAAAGGTACAAGATTGAGCAAAATTTGGAACAAGCTGAAATTATTCCCTGGATGTTGCTGCTTGAGCTAAATCCTTACTCCTCAAGATCCGGGTTCTGCTGGAGCTGGAAGGGACTCCAAAGCGATGTGATGTGCTCTCCCATTCTGAAGAAGAGAAAATTAAGGCCCCAGGAGCTTTACCCAGGGGGGCACAAGTGGCCAAGCAGAAACTCGGGCTCCCTCTGATTAGTGGCAAGCACAGGTTGGGTGAGCTTCAGTTTAGTGGGTTTTTCTAGGCTTCCAGTAGAAATCAGGCCAAGGACTGATTCAAAACTGGGAGCAGGCGAAATTTCCAGAAAGGAGACTTTGAGATCTTAGCCTAGCCAGCAGGGGTAGGGGGGGTGGGGGAACTGGAATGGGGAGGCTTGGCTCCCCAAGTGACCAGCCAGGAGCACCCAAGTCACACTGTGGCAAAGGCAGGAGTGACTCCTGAGGCTCTTTCTGCAGGGCTGTGGGGCTAGGTGATTACTCAGACCTGGCGGCCCATGTGCCCTCTGCGCCAGGCCACCTCCTTGGCCTCCACAGCGGCCTTGAACCCCACTCTCCCTCCTGGAAGCTGGCCCTCCTGGCACGCAGGCGCTGCAGGCAGTCTTTCCCTCCTTTGTTTCTCTGAAACCATTAGAAGGGCCTCTGGGTTGGGAGTCTGGGTTGCTAAGAGCTTTCCTCTGGCCAGACCTTATCACTGGCTTGAGAAACCTCCAGGCAAAGTTTTCCCTGGAACTCAGGCTTGGAGGGTGGGAGGGAGGAAGGGAGAGTGGGCGGAGGGAAGGAGAGGGGGGATCAGGAGCCACAGACAAAGCTGCCCCTCTGCAGGCCCCGGGAGGACCCGAGGGCCGGGGGTGGCCGTGGGAGCAGCAAGCGCTGTGCGCCTTGGCTGTAGAAAAGCCACGGGAATGACGCCGCTCCCCTGCGCCTGCCCCATCTCTGGCCAGTGCACATCCGTTATTTCTTGTTCCCACACGCTGCTGTCATCCCCACCTCACGGGTGGGAAAACCGAGCCTTAGAGAGGGCACCTCTCACCCTGGCATCCATAGTGTGGAAGGGCGAGCTGGCACCCTGCTATGTCTGATTGCATAGCTCGTGGATGCAGGAATTTAGCCCCTACTGGCCTGGTTGTGGATGGCTGACCGTGTAGTGCGGTCGCTTTAAAGAATACCCTCTCGTAGTTCCCCAAAGGGAATGAACAACTAATATCCATGAGGATGCGGGTTCGAACCCTGGCCTTGCTTGGTGGGTTAAGGATCCAGCGTTGCCGTGAGCTGTGGTATGGGTCTCAGATGCAGCTTGGATCCAGCATTGCCGTGGCTGTGGTGTAGACCAGCATCTGACCCCTAGCCTGGGAACCTCCATGTGCTGCAGGTGCAGCCCTAAAAAGCAAAATAAATAAATAAAAATAAATAAATAAATAAAATAAAGTCACCATACCCAGAAGCCACAGTAGAATTCAATTCCCTTGGGCCTTTTAGATGTTATTAAAATATAGATTCCCCCTGGGAGGGGTAATGCCTTAACCTGCTGATCGCAAGAACCTAAGTAATGAGAGTCTTGCAGAGGTTCCTGGGGGGGAAGGTGAGGCAGGAGGGCAGAGCTGCTCACCGTGAACCAGTTTTGCCTGGGAAGTGGGAGTGGAGAGGATGGCCAGCCTTGTTCTGCGCACATGTCCACCCCGGCTGTCCTGCCTGCTGACCGCTGAGCACCCTCCCCACCCCTCACCCTTACGCAAATAAAATGAGGCCTTTGATTCACTCAAAAAGAGCTTGCTGAGCGCTCGTGTGCCAGGCCCGTGGCACATGGCACTGAGTGCGCAGGGATGAACGCAGGCTGTCCCCTCCTAGAGGAGCCCAGTCTACGGAGGAGATGGTAGCTCTGAAGGACGCAGGGCTGCGGGGCTGTACTGGTGCGCAGGGGCCTGGAGGGCAGGGCCAGAACTCTGAAGCTGTGGGGGCAAGGTGCGGAGGCCAAAGAAGGTTTCTGGAGGGAGAGCTGTCATCTCAGTCGTCGAGGATGCACAGGCAGAGGCGGGTGAGGAGGAGGGAAAGGCATTCTGGGTGGAGGGCTGGCGTGAACCAAGGCCTGCGGGTTGGGCTTCTTCTAGGAGCGATGCTATTTGGATGTTGCTGGCTGGGAAAGGTAGGACGGTGAGTGATGAACAGGCTGGGGAGGCAGGCGGGAGCAGGGCGGCCAGCAGTGTCCAGCCGTGGAGCATGAGCTTCACCCCTGGTGGTGCTGGGAGCCCCCAGGGGTTTTAAGCAGAAGAGTGACTTGACCCAGTTTGCCCTTTAGATGGTCCGCCCCAATGCCTCGTGCCCTAGAGGCCGGTTGGCAAGTGGCATTCACAAAACCCATGTGTCCTGGGCAGGAGTGTAGCTTCCATCCCCCCCCCGCCCCTGCTCCAGCCCAGGTTTCCCGCTGGCATCTCCCAGTGCTGGGTGAGCACTTCCCCGAGGAGACCCCTGGCCGGGACCATGTGTGGTACTGGCCTTTCCTGTCTGCCCAGGGCTGCCAGAAAGGCTGGATCTGAGGTTGAGATGACAGAAGGAGGGGGCAGAGGGCCCTGAGTCTCCTTCTAGCAAGACTTGCTTATGGCATAGTGAGCAGACCCCTGAAGTGAGATTTTGGAACCCCCTACCTAACCGCCAGCTCTGACCTTGTATGGCTGTGTGATCTTGGGTGACCCACTTCCCCTTCTGTCTGGAACTCAGTTCCCAACTAGCTTAGGAGAACATCAGCTGGCTGGAGGCCGGGTGCAGCAGTGAGCTCATGGAGGTGCTTATGCCAGAGCTTATGCCCTGTTGCTGCCCAGCCTCTCCAGACCCTGTAGCCAGAGTCTCCTTTTGAGCTGTGTCCTCCAGCACACACACACACACACACACTCACTGCGGACTGCCAAGGATTGGGACACGTTTGTGGAACTTGGAGACTGAGGACAGGAGTTCGAGTCCCAGCTCTGCCACCAGCTTGCCCTGCGCCTTCGAGCAAGTCGTTCAGCCTCTCTGAACCTTTGTGCTTACCCCCTCCCATTTGGTGTAAACAGCAGCCCTTCGCACACTAGAAGGGAATTTTATGAGTCAGCCTCTTCTCCGTCTCTTTAATATACCCTTCCCTTGCTGACTGCCTCCTTTCAGCTGAGAGCCCTTCTTTGATGAAAATTCTATCTTGTTTTCAGTGGTGACCTGGGTTGGGGGTGAGGGTATAGTGTTAACTGGGATAGGGCACTTGAGAACCTTCTGGAATGATGGTTAAGTGAATGTGTACGTGGGTAAAAATGTTTCGAGCTGAGCGCAAGGTTTGTGCACCGTAGGCATGTGGAATGTATTTTAACGTGTGACTATTAAAACATTAATGCTTTGCTTTATTATATAAAAAGATCTGTATATTTATT
>PVHT021183528.1:12849251-12904635 GCA_004024745.2 Catagonus wagneri | reverse complement strand
GGTGAGGGTATAGTGTTAACTGGGATAGGGCACTTGAGAACCTTCTGGAATGATGGTTAAGTGAATGTGTACGTGGGTAAAAATGTTTCGAGCTGAGCGCAAGGTTTGTGCACCGTAGGCATGTGGAATGTATTTTAACGTGTGACTATTAAAACATTAATGCTTTGCTTTATTATATAAAAAGATCTGTATATTTATTGTAATAATATTAGTAATTTATTTAATACTAATACAATATTAGTATTTAATATATTTCCATTGTATTTTCTTAATGGAAAAAAGAATCCTTCTCAGCTTTCTGGGTCAAGCCCCATCCCTCCCCATCCATTCGTGCATTCATTCATGCTAGGGTGTGTGTGAGCCCCAGATATGCAGCAGTGAGGGAGTCACAGCTGCGCACACTGTCTTGGGAGCGCAGAGGTGCAGAACCTTCAGTGGCCCCTCGTTACCATTAGTGCTGGTTCTCAGTGCTGGCTGCAGATCACCTGGGGACGTTTATGTGCTTGTCTCCAGGGCCAGTGTCAGGGGTGTGTGACCTGTGCGATGCTCGGTTTAATATTCTGCTGATACTGTCTTGAAATTCTTCATCGTTTTTGATCAAGGAGCACTGTGGTTGATCCTCGCTGCCTACCGCCCCCCCCCCCAACAAAGAATCAGAACCTCTAGGAAGTAGGACCCGGGCATCAAGCTTCTTCAAAGCTGAGTTTCCTTCTGGAACGTCCCTGTCCAGCCCTTATCTTTAGACACTTGGCTGAAACAGAAGCTAGAGCCTGGCTCTCTAGATGCTTGTAACCAAGTTGGAAATAAGCCCTCAAATGTGAGAGTGTCCCAGGAGCAGTCCCCAGGGAGGCAGCAGTGGCGGCAAACCAGGAGGGAGCTCGGCCGAGGGATCGCTGTGGGCTGGGAGGGTCAAGGAAGGCTTCACGGAGGAGGGGGCACGTGTATCATCCTGAGAAGGACGCGAGGAAGGAGTGAGAGGAGAAAAGGCACAGACAGAGCAGCTTTCAGGAAAGGGAAGGACGCCGGTGGGGGGGAGGGGGGAACCAGGCTCACTGGGGTGCGAACTGCGGCCTGGGCAGAGATAGGTGTGGTTGGGGCCTGGGGTGGGGCAAGGTTGGGAAGCCCAGGAAACGACCATCTGAGAAGTCAGAATCCTGTCGGCAATGGGGAGCCGCCGAATGTTCCAGATCCAAGAATAATGTGCTCCATGAACCTTTGAAAGAATAAACAATAGGATTGTCTGGGGGAGGCTTGCGGGGAGGGCGGCCCACTAAGTTGCCAAAGTCTACAAAGAACCAAGGGCCACCTGTTCCGGGAGGCTTTGCACCCCCTTCCCGTAGGCGGTGCCTGTCTGCGTGGAACCCTGTGTCCGCTGCAGCGCGCTCTTGGGCAGTAGCGATTGAAATGTCCCCAAGAACAACAGACTCTGACAGAGTGTGTTCTTCCATTTCTAGGAACGGCGAGCGGTGGTGGTGGTGGGGGGGGTGCCTATGTTAAAAACTGGGCTCTGCTCTCCAGCGCTCACCAGGTTTCCCAACCCGGATGACGAAGGTGGCTTTCCCTGCCACCTTGTATTTCCCACCGAAAACACTGGTGGACGCCACCATGCCTGGGGAGGGGGCGAGCGTCCTGCCTGGCATAGAGGAGGAGCCCCCATTTCTGAGTAGCCAGCAGATCAAACACAGATCTGTTTGTTTCTTAGTCTCCTGAAATATTTATGCAGGAAGATGAGAAAGGGGCTGTGTTTATTGAAATCATCCTCCAGGGAAGAAGCCACAGGGAACGGGCTGCTTCCCGAGTCTGAGAGCCAGTGAGCTGCAGTGGAATTTCCCTGGGTTTGAAGCCAGATAGCCTGTGTACTTGCAGAAGAAAGGGTCGGATTTCTGGAGGGGACAGAGCCCTCTCGGCCTCCTGCCTCCAGTCTCAGGAAAGCCTTTCAGCACATGCTTTCCTGGTGACTCCAAATAACAACTGAAATCTCAGCCTAGTTTCTGTTCCAGGCTTTGAGTTTAACATGCTGTGTGACCTTGGGCAATTTGCTTAACCTCTCTGGGGGCATCAATCCAGTTCTGTTTGTCCTCTGATAGTGTTTGGAGAGTCAGATGAGCTGTGGAGTGGGTTTGCTTTGAAGTTATGGAGGTGTAGGGAGCATTGTACCGTGTGGTATGCCACTGTGCAGTGCTCAAGGCCAGAGAACTGACTGGGAACAGGACTGAATGGCCAGTGCTGGGGTCAGGTCAGAAGGAGTGGTCCAGGACCCGGGCCCACCCTGCAGCCCCTTCCATCTTTCCTCCTGCAGCTGAGCCCTGAGAATGCTGGCAGGATTTCCTCCCAGGAAGGGAATGGGGGTGTCCAGTTTATGTCGCCTGGGAGTTGCAGGCAGCACTTCCCTCTGACAGTGGGACCAGCCTAGTCTTCAGATGGGGAAATCAGCTCCATGCACAAGCCTCTTGTCTGGCTTCAGATCATGTGCTGTCCACACTTAGCGAACCGGATCCCTGCCCTCAGTTCAGGCCCTGGGGCTAGGCTTCTGTTCTCAGCTGCAAGGCTGGCTTGCTGTTCTGTTTCCCATGGTAATAGTTAAGAACGGGTTCTTAGCTTTCAAACAATCTGAATCTTAATGCAAACTGCCACCTAGTAAGCACTTGCCCCACGCCAGGCACTTTGGGAGCTCAGGGGACACAGAGGGGACCTGACCTTAAGGAAGTTGAATTCTGCCTGGGAGGCAGACACAGATGGAATGTTCGGAGCAGTGCTGGACACGGGTCCTGAAAGCCGCACGGCACTGGGAGCCTGGGGCAGGGCTTCCGAGGGGGAGGCGGGGTTGAGTCTGATTTTGCGGGGTGGGGGGGACTGCGGAGGGGAGGCGCAGCATGAGTACAGACACGGGCAGGGTCACTCCTGGAATATTCTGGAGCTGCCAGCTTGTCCAGGGAGGTCTGAGCATGGAGGCTCAGGAGTTGGGAAGGAGGGGAAGGCGCTTGGAGAGTAGCCAGAAGGGAGGTGAGGGTGGAGGCCAGGGCGAGTAGTGCATGGGGAAGAGATGTCATCCAGTCGTTAGTTTCCATGACGATAAACATCCATTAGGCACGTAGGAACGTGCGTGCGTGCCTGCCACCATCCTAGGTGATGGGACACATCCACAAAGCAGAAAATGTCCCTGACCTCTGGGGACTGGCCCTGGAGGGTGGGGAAACAGAACGGAACACAGATGCATAAATATTAGAATGTCGGGTTGTGGTAAATGCTATGAAGAAAAAACCCAGTGGAGTTGGGGGCAGAGTGTTATGGAAGGGGCTGCTTTCGACGGAGCAACTCTGAGAAGAGGACGTTGGGGCCCAGGGTGGGACGAAGAGAGTGATGGAGCCATGTGGAAAGTGGGAAGATTTTTCTGGCTGAGAGAGCAGAGAGCTCCCAGGCTCCAAGAAGGGGGCTGCCTCCCACTCAAGGCAGAGCCGTGAGGCCCTTGTCTGGGAGAGGGTGAGCGGAGAGGTCAGAGGGGAGGGTGAAGCGGTCCGGGTCACACTGGGTCCTCCTGCCTTCCGCAGGCTGGCAGGTGCTTCCTGCTCACTGTTTGTCGACCGACTGAGTGACAGTGACCACTCGGGGGAGGATGGGCAGGAGAGGAAAGGCTGGAGCCTGGGAACCTGGGAAAGACAGTGGGCACAGACTGAACCGGGGAAGAGACAGTGGGCACAGGAAGAGGCATCTCCAGGCTTTGGTGACTGGAAAGAAGGAGCAGGAGATGACAGCCAGGGTGTCCCCGGAGGACAGCTGGACCGTGAATCCGGGCATCACTGCAGCGGGCTTCCCACACCTCGTCCCACAGTCCTGACCTGGGTCCTGTGGAGGACAGCCAGAGCCTCCCGTCCCACCCACCCTCTTGAGGATGCTTCAAACTGGGCCTCATTCTCCTGCAGGGCGGGCAGGGCTCGGCGGAAGTCCTCAGGGGCCGCCGTCCCCTGCCAGCCTCACCTTGCCTCCAGCCTCATTAGTATTTTGAGCAGAAGCATATTTATTTTTTCCTGCGGGGAATTGGTACCCTGCTCGTTTCAAATTGAGTGAGACCAAGGAGCAATTAAGAGGCACCACCTTCTCGGGTCAGGGAGAGATGACGGAGGGAAGCGGTGTTGCCGTTTTGCTGGCTGCTGCACACGTCTGGTCTGGGCTGGCCCCGGTTTGAGCGGCAGGGAGGGAGGTGCTAGAGGGTTGGAATTTACCAGTAACGAAATACTGATGATTAATGTTTACTTAGCGCTGACCGTGTCGCAGGGACCGTCCTGTCTCACATGCATCCTATCCTTTCGGCAGCCTGTGAGGCCCAGAGGAAGGGCAGGGGGGCTACTGTTAGGTCCATTTAGTGGTTGAGGAACTGAGGCCCAGGGGGCTAAGTAAGATGCCCAAGGTCATATCACTGGTAAACTGAGGTGGAGCCAAGATTCTATCTCATCCTCGCTGTGCCCCAGAGCCCATGCCCTAAAATGCCTGGCTCTTTAGTCCCTCAAAAACATTGCCTTTAACCAGTAACTTCCCCCTCAGTTGTTTCCCTCCCATTAAAATAAAAGAGAGAGACCAAACAAAAAGTCCTTTCGTTGCTATGGAACACGGAGGCTTCACCAGAGTTACTGAGGTGAACCAGGGCAGAGAGGGGACACGGGCCAGCATTCCATGCGAGCTCTGGCTCTGTCCCTGCTCCGCTCCTGGGGGCCCTCGCAGTTAGAGCCATCGCTCGTGGTGGCCCAAGGGCAGCAGACCCGCCGGGGGCCATTGTGGTGGTTCAGGCAAGAGGCCTGGGCTGGCCGAGTGCAAACAGCAAGGGCTGCCAAGGAAACAGGACTCGGGGGTGATGTTTTGGGGGTTGATGCGTCCAGGGAGGCGCCTGAGAGGTTGAAGTCAGTGGGGGAGCAGGGGGAGGCCACTTTGGTCAGCGGTTCTGTGTCCCAGATCCAGCCCCCCTCAACCGGACCATCTCCCTTGTTCCACAGACTTGGCTCTGAGAGAGTGTTTTCAGTTTTAGAAAATCTGCTCCCACGGAGGCTAAAGCTCAGCGCTTCAGGCTGTGGAGGCAGCCTCCGGAGAAGAGGACTGGCAGCTGGCCGTAATTGGGGTACCCCGGTTCCCAGGGAACTACACTCCCGCCAGCGCGAGATCGGGGGTGAGAATGGAAGGAGAAAGTGAGAGAGAACAGACAGCAAGTTTTGCCATCTCTGCTCCTCTCTCATGCAGGGTAAGGGATTTTTGCTCAAAGCAACCTCCTGGAAAAAAACAACAGCAAAAACAACGAGAGTAATCTGGTTTTCTCAGGGGAGTAGACCTGCTTTCTAAAAAAGCCTGGACCAGAGTTCCCGTCGTGGCTCATTGGTTAACAAATCCGACTAGGAACCATGAGGTTCCGGGTTCGATCCCTGGCCTTGTTCATTCAGTGGGTTAAGGATCCGATGTTGCCGTGAGCTGTGGTGTAGGTCACGGACGCGGCTCAGATCTGGCGTTGCTGTGACTGTGGTGTAGGCTGGCAGCTACAGCTCCAATTAGACCCCTAGCCTGGGAACCTCCATATGCCGTGGGTGCGGCCCTGAAAAGACAAAACAAAACAAATGAAAAAGCCTGGACCCGAGAAAAGCTAGGGGGAGTTTAGTGCCTTGGAGAGGCAAATCCCTGGTAAGCGTGCATCTCCGGAGCCCGCCAGGCTGGGTGCCCCACTCTGCGGCCGTCTTCTCTCCCCAGCTCCTTCCTCCCCACTTGCAATCCTACAGTAAACCTCAACTCTCCCCACTCTGTGTCCGTATCCCTACTGGACACCAAGGGGCTGCTCCGTGCTTAGAACACTGGGCGGGGGCGGGGGGTGCAGGAGCCTTGTCAGAAGAGTGTTCCCATTCTGACTGGAACTTCTGGTGGCCTGGAAGAGTGACGCTGCTTGAGGGAAGCTGGTGGGACAGGGGAGCTGGGGCCACCAGGATGGGAGCCTGTCCTGGGTTCAGGACCAAACTGGGCCTGGGGTTGCCCTGGATGAGGGGAGCATGGGTGAGGTCCTACCTCCTTGGACTCCTGGACCCCACTGCTCACTGGGTGGCAGTGTTCTTTGGCCTCCTCCTGCCCAGGCCACTTAGCAGAGCATCTGATGTCCTCCCTCTAGGGCCACCGTTTACCTGCTTGAACCCTGCCCAGAGCTTGCCCTCCGGCCACACCGTTCTGCTGGCTGCCCCCAAACTCGACTTGCTCTTTTCTGCTCCCTCTCTACTCAAAAGGTCTCCCGATGCCTGCTTTCAAGGCCCAGGCAAAATGCCACCTCCTCCAGGGAGTCTTCTCTATTCTCTCCTCCTTCTAAACTCCGTCCTTCTTGTGTCACTGCGGTGTTGAAATGGTTCTAGCTGAACACACCCTGTCTCCCCGGCCAAGCCCCATGCCCTGAGTGGAAGGGAGCCTGCGATGCTGCAGATCCCATGATGTGTTTCTCATGCCTGGCCCTGTGTATGTTTGAGTAGAGACTTTTGAATGATGTATTTGTATTTTTGCATGGAGAGGAGAATTTATTCTGTGTGTGCAGCAGTAGCTTCAGTCATGTGAGATGCATCTGTTGGCAAATCTATCAGAGGATGCAAAGTAAAGCCTCCCAGCTCTATCCCCAGAAGGGCCTGGGACAGATCTGGAGAGCCAATTTTTCCTTTCTCCCATCCCCCAGTGCTGCTCAGTCAGAGACTCTGCAGCCTGAGAATTCTGAAGAAGGGGGGCGGTGCTCCCCGGTGCCTCCCAGCCCTCCTGCCCAAGAGAGACCGCAGCCCGGTGACCTTGTGACAGCAGTGTGCTCTTCTGGGGCTCTGCCATCCCCTGGGAGGCTGCCATATGCTTTCCGGACGTCCGGGTCTCATTATGCTCCAACTCGAAAATTCATCTTGTCTAATTGTGCTCGAGGCCTGAGTGAATTCAGGAACTATTAGCCAGGCACTGTGGGCCCAGAGTCTCCATGGCAACAGAGGATGCGTCCTAATGAACTGCATCCTTGGAGACTGGCTCGGGGGTCCCTCGCCTACTCCTCTGTGTGGATTTGCTACTGTCCCTGCTGCTTGGCAGGGGCCCCTCCGGGAAGGACCTAGGCTGGGAAGAGGGGACGGAAGCAGCTTCTGCAGTAGTCGCCCAGGCCCCTGGGGTGTAGTCCGCAATTCCTCACAATGCCACAGGGATAAAGAATACTCAGAGACATCCCACGGCCTCATTGCTGGCCAGGGCCTTTCCCTTCCTTGGCAAGCAAGCAAACAAACACCCCTTCCTCTAAAACACACACACACACACACACACACACACACACACACACACTTCTAGTCTGGCGCAAATGCCACCTCTTCCTGGAGGCCTTCCTGGAATGTCTGTCTCTCTCCCAGCCCTGTTTTGCCATTGTACTTGTTTTTTTTAGCACAGTCGGTTGCAGGGTGGACTCAGGCAAGTACACACCAGATTTGCTTCATACCAGGTGACCAGCTCCTCCAAGATGGGTAAACCCCGCCTTCCTCTTTGAAGGAAGCTCAGCCTGAAGGAGAAAGAGGTCTTTGCTAGCAGCCCCTCTCTGTCCTCAGTCTCACCCCAGGGCCCGGGCCTGGAAGTTTCTCCGTTGATGTGTGGCCCCCTTCTGCCTCCCGTGACTGCATCTGATGGTCCTGGGCCAGGCACTTTGCCTTCCCCACCTGAGGAGGAAAGGGATCCCCTAAAACTCAGCCTTTGGGGAAGGAGTGGAAAAGAAAAGGGGACTTGAGGAAATGAAAACAGTAAGTGGGGGACAGCCCTGGCCCAGCCATGAGCCTCCAGTTTCGAGGCCCCCAGGCCCCTGGCCCTGTGGCCCCTGGGCCTGGTCACCCACAGGAAGACTGTGTCATGTGGGGGGCGGGGGGAGGCAAAGATGCAAACCCAGGGGTTTCTCCACGTCCACCTCTCCTCCTTCTTAGCTGGCCTGCTGATTCTCAATCTCGAGAAATGAGCTGGAAAGAGAGGAATGATGAGGGAGGAGACCGCCTGTCTGACTTTTAATTAAAAGGACAGGATAGCTCCCAGCCGGCCGGTGGGACTCTGTGATGTCTGCCGCTCTCCATCCAGAGGGTGGGGTGGTGTGCACGTCTGTGGCTGTGTCAGCAGCCAGCAGGCAGGAGTAGAGATCTGAGGGTTTCTCCAGAAAGCTGAGTTTTCTCCTCTTGCCTCTGTATCCTCTCCCCGTAGTGCAGCAAATGGTTTTTGAGCCCCTGCTGCATGCCAGTCCCTGTGCCAGGCCCTGGAGATGGAGAAATGGGTGAGATACAGCCCCTGGCCTCCAGGGCTGGGCAGAGGGTGGCCACTGAGGACTTGCGTGGCCCACCTCTCACTGGGCCCCTTTATTCAGCCAGCATCCCTGAGCTCTGCCCGGGTGCCACCTTTTCGAAGGTACTGAGGATGAAGTGGTGAGTGCGGCAGAGATCAGGCCTGTGTGGAGCCGACAGTCATGGGTGATGTGGGGGTGGGAAGTGCAAGGTCTGACCAGGCAACTGCTACAGGACGAGGGCAGCGCTCGGGGTGGGGTGGTGGGCGTGGGCACCCAGAGGAGGTGCAGCCAGAGCAGCCTAGGGGAGGAAGTCCCCGAAGCAGAGACCAGAAGGAGGAGGAGGATTTGGCCAGGAGGACAGTTGGGAAGATTGACCAAGGTTGAGGGAACAGCAGCATGTGCACAGGCCTGGAAAAGATAAACAAAGGCTTTGAGGAAAGGAAAGAAATTGAGCACCACAGGGGCATAAATGTGCTGTGGTGGGGCCAAGGCCAAGGAGGGTCATCATGATCCAGTTTGTAAGGCCCGTGGTCTTGATCCTGAAGGCAGGGGCAGGAACTGTGCACTGGCTTAATGCAGGGGGGTGACACTAGATTTAGTTTTTAAAAAGGCCACTCTGGCGGGTAATTTTTTAATTAAAAAATTAAAATAGTCTCAGGTTTTCCTTCAAGGCACTTGGGTGCTTTTCAGCGGAACAAGGGTGGGGGGGCATTGGCGTGATTGGGATATTTCGTTCAAATTAGGGTCTGACCTCAGGTGCATGCAGATATGTGCGCACACACACATTGTACCTAGATTTTTTTTTTTTTTAAATTGGAGTCTAGTTGATTTACAGTATGTCAGGTGTGCAGCAGAGTGATTCAGTTACGCACACATATATACATTGTTTTTCAGATCTTTTCCATTATAGTTTATTACAAGATACTGAATATAGTTCCCTGTGCTGTACAGTAGGTCCTTGTTGTTTATCTCTTTTGTATATTGTACCTAAATGTTTTAATTCACTTTGATATGGGAATTTCAGGCCACTAAGAGAGAGAAGAGCTGAAAGGACTCTCGCTACCCTTTTGCAAGGTGCCTTTAACCCCTGCCTACCCTCTCATGTACCAGGTTAGACAGAATCCACCTGTCGTCTCCCTGATGTCCTGATAGCCCTGGCTGGTGGGGGTCCCACGGTTTTGCCTGCCAAGGTTTCCGCTCCTTTTTTTGGTCCCTCCCGGAGTACGAGTGGTCGCCGCGAGTTACTTAGCTCTCTACTTCAGTGGAGCAGGTTCAGTGAGACAAGCAGCCCACCGTCTCCCTCCCCTGAGAACACCAGGAGGCAGTTCCTCTCTGCTTCCTGGTAGAAATATTTCGTGGAGGCAGACTTGTTTCCTGGGTGAAGAGAGACTGCTTATTCGAGTCTGGCAAGCGCACATTCATTTCCCTTGTTGGGACACGTATAATGTTATGTCTGGGAGGAGACACACAGCTTTGCTTAGAAGCATCTGCCCCATTGGAATCACACTGTCTGTTTCTCCTGAGCAGGAAGGTGTAAAAGAACCCCCTGCCTAGACTGGTTTTGGGACAGGAGGTGAGAGGTGTCTGGTGGCCTGGGGTTCGGGAGTGCACCATTGAAGTCCCAGGGCTAACACAGGGCCTGGCTCCTAGCAGGGGATTCCTAAACTATTTTTTGGATGCTGTGTGCGAAGGAGTTGAACGAATGAAAGTGGGGATAGAGGTTTCCCATTTTGGTTCAGCAGGTTAAGGACCCGATGTCTCTGTGAGGATTTGGGTTTGATCCCTGCCCTTACTCAGTGGGTTAAGGATCCATCGTTATCATAAAAGGCAATGCAGGTCGCGGATGCATCTCTGATCTGGTGCTGCTGTGGCTGTGGTGTAGGTCTCAGTGCAGCTCTGATTTGACCCCTAGCCCGGGAACTTCCATGTGCCACCACAGGTGCGGCTGTAAAGAGTAAAAAAAAGGGGGAGTATACACAGATGAGTGAAAATTGGCCTGTAACCTCCAAATAATCATAATCTAGTAAGAAAAAGTTTGCTTGTGGGTAATGTTAATATAAGGCATGATGACAGAAGAGCCTTCAGGGAGGATGAGCTGTGGGGACAGTGCAGGGCCGTCTGGCAGCTCTCAGGAGTCTCTTAGGAGTCAGGGCAGAGTTCAGTATTATGAACTGATTGAGGGCCCCCCCCCAGCAATTTATGTTAAAGCTGTAACCCCTACTATGTATGAATTTGAAGGAGGTAATTAAGTTTAAATCAGATAACATGGGTGGGACCCTAATCTTCTAGGGCTGATGTCCTTATAAGAAGAGGAGGAGACCCCAGGGATATGCAGTACACAGAGGGAAGGCTGCCGTCTATAAGCCAGAGAAGCTGGGGGAGAGCTCTCGGCAGATACCAGCCCTGCTGGCACCTTGATCTTGGACCTCCAGCCTCCAGCCTCCAGAGCTGGGAGGGTGTTTAAGCCATCCGGTTTGTTTCGGTAGCCCTGGCACTAGTATAGGTGGGCACGCTGTGTCTGAGCTGGGCGGTCCGGGTGGACAGAGCAGGGGGAGGGGTGCTGCCTCTTGGGATTGAGAAGGGCAGCTGGGCTTTGCAGGCTCGTCCTGGAACATGTGCACCAGGAGGTTTGGAGTAAGAACTGAGCTGTGAAGTCTGACTGCCAGGGTCCAGATCCTGGCCCTTCCCGCCCACAGGCAGTGAGGTCCTAGACAAGGTCTAATCTCTCGGTTTCTTTTCTGCAAACGGGGATAATGATAGTAGTTATGGTTGTAACTCCTTATCATCCAGGTAGCATCCTAAGCATTACATTTGACCTATGAGGCGCTGAACCGCGAGCCCGCTACATAGTAAATCCTCAGCAAACACAAGCTGCCCCCCTTTACTGTGAGCTCGCAGCTTGGTGCTTCTTTCTCTCAACACTTGTTCCAGGGGCTCCAGCCATCATTCAGAACATTCTGGGACCTCCTTGAGAGTGGCTCTCAGTAGCAGCTCCTAAGGTCAAGAACTATGTATATACCCCCCTTTTTTTACCTTTTATAGCCACACCTGTGCTGGCCTCTTCCCCCCCCACCCCCATCTTCCGCACCTGGAAAGGACCAGGCTCGTGTCTGAATGACTCTGGATGTGGCTGAGGAGAGGAACCCTATCACTGGAGGGCGAAGATATGCCGTCACTGAGAATATATATCCCCTAGCCAGTTCTAAGTGGGATTTCACACCGGCAGTTTAAAAAGTGATTTTTTTTTGGAGTTCTCTGGTGGCCTAGTGGTTAAGGACTTGGCGTTGTCACTGTCGTGGCTTAGGTTTGGTCCCTGGCTGGGGACTGTGCCTCAGACGCGGCCAAAATAATAAAAATAAACCAATGAATGAAGAAGATGTGGTACATATGTACAGTAGAAAATTGCTCAGCTGTAAAAAAAAGAATGGAATAGCGCCATTTGCAGCAACGTGCAGGGACCTGGAGATTATCACACTAAGTAAAATAGGTCAACCAGAGAAGGACAAACATCATATGACACCATTTATATATGGAATCAAAAACAAAAAAAATGATGCAAGTGAACTTGTTTGCAGAACAGAAACAGATTCACAGGTTTTGAAAACAGACTTACAGGAGTTCCCATAGTGGCGCAGCGGAAGTGAACCTGACTAGAAACCATGAGGGTGCAGGTTCGATCCCTGGCCTTGCTCAGTGGGTTTAGGATCCTGTGTTGCTGTGTCTGTGGCTGTGGCATAGGCTGACAGCTGCAGATCCGATTCCATCCCTACCCTGGGAACCTCCATATGCTGTGAGTGTGGCCCTAAAAAGCAAAAAAACAAAAACAAAACCCAAACTTACAGTTGTCAAAGGGGAAAATGGGGGGAAGGGACGGATTGAGGGTTTGGGTTTGGCATATGCACACTCTTGTGTGTGGGGTGGAGGGTCCACAGCGACCTACCGTGTAGTACAGGGAGCTCTCCCCGTTTCCGTGGTGACCTGTGTGGGAGGGGAGTCTAGGGAAGAATGGATGTGTGTGTGTGTGTGTGTGTATGGCTGGGTCACATTGTTGTGTGGTGGAGGTTGTCACAACATTGTGGATCAACTGTGCTTCGATGAAACTAAGAAATGAAAAAAAGTTTTAATTAAAAATGAAAAGTGATTTTTTGTTTGTTTAAAAAAGAGGTGATTTGGGAGTCCCCTTGCACAATGGGTTAAAGATCTGGTATTAACACTGCAACGGTTTGGGTCACTGCTGTGGTGTGGGTTTGATCCCTGGCCCAGGAACTTCCACATGCCACACATGTGGCTAAAAAAAAAAAAGTGATTTGATCTTAACAGTGTGGCAGGAATACATAAATGTCCTTCCCAAGAGACTACTCCAGAAAGGTCAGAGTTCTCTCTGTGTAAAACTGATTTAAAACAATCTAGGGAGTTCCCGTCGTGGTGCAGTGGTTAACGAATCCGACTAGGAACCATGAGGTTGCGGGTTCGATCCCTGGCCTTGCTCAGTGGGTTAAGGATCCGGCGTTGCTGTGAGCTGTGGTGTAGGTCGCAGACATGGCTTGGATCCTGCGTTGTTGTGGCTGCGGCGAAGGCCAGTGGCTACAGCTCTGATTAGACCTCTAGCCTGGGAACCTCCACATGCCGCAGGTGCGGCCCTAAAATGACAAAAGGCCAAAAAAAAAAAAAAAAATCTCAACTTCTGTGTAAATTCAGCTCGAGTTCCTCATGCTAGCATTCTGGCCGTCAGAAATTATGTCTTCTTCTGGAGTTCCCATCGTGGCACAGTGTAAACAAATCTGACTAGGAACCATGAGGTTGCAGGTTCGATCCCTGGCCTCACTCAGTGGATTAAGGATCCTGGTGTTGCCATGAGTTGTGGTGTAGGTCGCAGATGTGGCTTGGATGTGAAGTTGCTGTGTCTGTGGTGTAGGCCGTCAGGTGTACCTCCACTTAGACCCCTAGCCTGGGAACCTCCATATGCTGCCAGTGCAGCCCAAAATCGACAAAAGACAAAAAAAAAAAAGGAAGAAATCATGTCTTCTGAGAACCTATGGAAAGGTGGGATTAGAGGCGCTTCTTTTTATGTGGCTATGCGTTTCTGTGTTTGCCTTTCTATATATGTATCTATTACTTTGCTAATTAAGAGGAAATGAAACTTGTAAGAAGTCTTTCAAAAGGGCTGTCTGGAAGGACTGTCATAGGTCTGTCGTAGCATATATCAACATGTATAAGCCATCATCAAAGGCACATTAAAGCAGTGTCACCCTTTTGGAGAGCAATTTGGCAACGTGCATCACAAGCCATAAAAATGTCCATATCCTGTGACCCAGTAATCCCACTTCTGGGAATCTGTCCAAAGGAAATAATCCAAAGGCGAGCAATGGCTCTGTACATCAAGATGCTCATGGCCACATTATTTATAACTAAAAATTGGAAGCACAGTAAAGGCTTTACACTATGAGACTAGCTAAGTAAATTAAGCAGCACTTCTTCAATGGAGCGTTCTGCAGTCATTAAAGAGTATAGTACCCAGTGCTGTGCCTGTGGGAAGCTGTGCCACTAAGTGAAAAGGGCCGGCTATGCCATGATTATGACTGTGCAAAAGTTCTTTGGAAAATGCAGATGCTCTGAGATTGAAAAGTGAAGGGAGGATCTCAGGTCTGTGGGAGGAAAACCCCATTTCCTGAGAGTCACGGTGGCTGAGGAGGGGCAGACTGGGGTCTGGGGATCGGTAGTTAGTTCCCAATGTGTTAGGTCAGAGATGTCTGTGAGAATCCACAGGGATGAATCTGAAGTTCAGGAAAGAGGCCGGGCCTCAGGTGAAAGTTTCAGAACCATCAGCTTGTAGATGGTGTTTAAACCCCTGAGTGTGCTTGGACATATATATCTGGACAAAACTTTCCTTGAAAAAGACACCTGCACACGCCTGTTCATTGCAGCACTATTCACAATAGCCAAGACATGGAAACAACCCAAATGTCCATCAAGAAATGATTGGATTAGGAAGATGTGGTATATATACACAATGGAATACTACTCAACCATAAAAAAGAATAAAATAATGCTATTTGCAGCAACATGGATGGAATTAGAGACCCTCATTCTGAGTGAAGTAAGTCAGAAAGAGAAAGGCAAATACCATATGATATCACTTATATCTGGAATCTGATATATGGCATAAATGATCCTTTCTACAGAAAAGAAAATCATGGACTTGGAGAACAGACTTGTGGTTGCCACGAGGGAGGGAGAGGGAGTGGGATGGTATGGGAGTCTGGGGTTAGTAGTTGTAGACTATTGCCTTTGGGATGGAAAAGCAAGGAGATCCTGCTGTACAGCACCAGGAACTATGTCTAATCACTTGTGACAAATCTATATATGTATGTATAACCGGGTCACCATGCTGTACAGTTGAAAAATTGACAGAAAACTGTAAACCAGCAATAATGGAAAAATAAAAATAAAATAAACCCCTGAGTGCGGATGACTGCCGGCTGGGAAGAGCAGAGGCAGCGGGTCTCACCCATGGGTGCTTTTAGAGTCCCTTGCAGATCCCTCCAGGGGAGTGAATCAGGATCTCTGGGGTGGTGGCCCCTCAGCATTTATTCAGAGCTCACCAGGTAATTCCCAGGGTGGGATGGGGGCTGGGTTAAAGTGAGAGAGAAGTGGCAGGGTTGAAGCCCAAAGCTCTCTGTGGCTGAGACAGGAGGGCGAGAGGCTTCAGAGGGGTCTGAGAAGATATGGCCAAGGGACGGTCAGCTACGCCAACTGCCATCCAGAGGGTGAGCGTGAGGAGGCCTGGGGCTCTGTGTGGGGCAGTGTGGATGAGGCCCTTCCCGCTCTGAGATTCCTGAATCTAGACCTGCACAGACAGGCTCCACAGTGGCCAGCACAGGACCTCGCGTAGGCTTTCAAGCTTCTGTACTGTTGATCCAAACAAAACAATTCTTGGTCAGTTGCTTTCCTTAAACGTTTTCCATACCCCCAATTCTGGCACATGGTCTGCAAGATTTTTGAGCTGCTTCTGGGCGGATGAGGTCTGTAGAAAATGCATGTAGATACACTGAAATGTAGATACATTGAAATGAGGGGATTTTTTTGGTTTCTTTTGTTTTTGTTTTTGTTTTTTGTTTTTTGTTTTTTTTGCTTTTTAGAGCCACAGGTGCAGCATACGGAATGCCAGGCTAGGGATCTAACCAGAGCTACAGCTGCCGGCCTATGCCACAGCCACAGCAACGTCAGATCCGAGCTGCATCTGTGACCTACACCACAGCTCAAGGTAATGCCGGATCCTTAACCCACTGAGCGAGGCCAGGGACGAACCCACAACTTCATGGCTCCTGGTCATATTTGTTTCCACTGAGCCACTATGGGAACTGTAGAATGAGGGAATGTTTTGATAGCTCATGGATTCAGTGGGCCAGAATATTTGAAACTGAGATGGACACAGAAAAATCCAGAGCGTAACTGAACATGGAGTTCCATTTTCCCCGATATCTCTGGTCAGTCTCTGATGGTTCCATATAGAGGACAAGTTCCTTAAGCACAGGGGGTGGGCATGGAAGTCACTTAACGTCATCCTCTGGCACTGCGGGCCCAGGACAGGCACTTTGTGGGCGCTCACTACATCTTGCATCCGCTGTGGGTTGACTCGAAGCCACGGAAGGGGCGTCCTGTAATGGAGGGCAGTACAAAAAGGAGCCCTCCCCAACATCCGAGTCTCCCCGCTTTCTCCTGGATCAGCAGGGTGGAGACAGATAGTGGGCTTTTGAAGTAGGAGGGGGCTTAGCAAGGGTCTGCGTGGATTCTGCGTCAGTCAGGGCTCAGAGGATAGAGTGTCTCTGTGCCACAATGTCTGGGGTCTCAGCTAGCAAAACACAAATGACCGGGGGTGACTTGAAACCTCTGGGGGGCTGGGATCATCTGCAGGTTTCTTTTTTTGTCTTTTTGCCTTTCCTAGGGCCACACCCGCGGCATATGGAGGTTCCCAGGTTAGGGGTCTAACAGGAGCTGTAGCCGCCAGCCTACACCACAGCCACAGCAACATGGGATCCGAGCCACATCTGCATCCTACACCACAGCTCACAGCCACGCCAGATCCTTAACCCACTGAGCAAGGCCAGGGATTGAACCCGCAACCTCATGGTTCCTAGTCGGATTCATTAACCACTGAACCACGACAGGAACTCCATCTGCAGGTTTCTTCACACTCCTGTCTGGTGCCTGGACTCGGGTGACTTAGAAGCTGAGCCCCGCTGGATCTGAGGACTGGAGCATCTACCCAGGACGTCTCCCCGTGGCTTGGGCTTCCTCGTGGCACAGCAGCCTCACAGCAGTCGGGTTTCTTACATGATGTCTCAGTGCTCCAGGAGCAACTATTCCAGCCTTAAAGATCAAGATTATGACCTCTTAGGACTTAGCCTCAGAGGTCACACATATTGTCACTTCCCAACTAGAATTCAAGGGGAGGGGAATATAGCACTCACCTCAGAGTCCCTTTCAAAAAGCGCTTCTTACTTCCAGTCCCTGTCTAAGTGGGTCTGACTGGGTCTCCAGTAACAGGTACCACCCCATGTTCATATCCCTGAATCTCCAGATCCCAGGGTATGTTTCGTCTTCCAGGCAACATCAGATGCCCTCAGGCATAGGACCCTAAGAAGTAGGGGCTTTGGAGTGAGAACTCTGTGCCCGGCTGACGCCTTCCTGCTCAGCTGCAGCTACTAGACTGTAATTTCAAAAAGGAGTTTGTAGGAGTTCCTGATATGGCTCAGCGGGTTAAGAATCTGACTAGTATCCATGAGGATGAGGGTTTGACCCCTGGCCTCGCTCAGTGGGTTAAGGATCCAGCGTAGCCATGAGCTGTGGTGTAGGTCACAGATAGGGCTCAGATCTGGCATTGCTGTGGCTGTGGCCTAGGCTGGCAGCTGTAGCTCTGATACGACCCCTAGCCTGGGAACCTCCATATGCCATGGGTGCGGCCCTAAAAAGAAAAAAAAAATAAACAAAAAGGGGTTTGTAGACTGTGAGGTGCCACTCATGGGAGGAAACTTACCATGCTTTTCCTGAGACCTGCCTTTGGGCAGTTGTTTCTTTTCCCTTGGACCTTGGCAACTAAAACCATATCCAGTGGCCTTAGCAAGGCCATTGCAGGCCCAGAGGCTGGGCAGTGCCCAGTGCTCACTAATCAGGATTTGGCATCCTGTGGTTGACTGCCCACGGTCAGACCACTGGGTGGTGGTTACAGTGTCCAGGCCTTCTGGGCAAAAGGCTGGCGCTCCCTCCTCCATGCTGTGGTTCCCTGGAAAACTGTGGCCTTGGGAACGACTCCCCAGGCCAGGCCAATTTGTCCAGCGTCACCTACTGGCCAGCGGGGGGCCCAGCTCCCTCTGCATGCGTGTGTGTGTGTGTGTGTGTGTGTGTGTGTGTGTGTGTGTGTGTGTGTTGGGGGTGCATTTCTGTTTTTCAAGGGTTCAGCTTTTCGTGCACTGCAGGAATTTGTTGGAAGATGATGTGAGAATCAAGGGTCAAGGAATGCAGTCCCCTCTTCCTCCCAGCTCCTCCTTCCCCAGGAACCAGGATTTTTGAATCCTAAATGGTTGGAGCCTCAAGGCTTTGTTCTCTGTCCCTCCCCTGCCAGATTCCTAAATGCCATTTCTCAGGCTTCCCACCAGAGGAGGGATGGGGCTCCAATGGGGGACTTGGGATTTTTTTTTTTTTTTTGCTTTTTAGGGCCACACCCGCAGCATATAGAGGTTCCCAGGCTAGGGGTCTAATTGGAGCTGTAGCTGCTGGCCTACACCACAGCCACAGCAATCACAGCAATGCCAGATCCAAGCCACCTCTGCAGTGTACACCACAGCTCATGGCAACGCCGGATCCTTAACCCACTGAGCAAGGCCAGGGATCAAACCCTCAACCTTACAGTTCCTAGTCAGATAAATTTCCGCTGCACTATGATGGGAACTCCAGGAATTCTTGATCATTGTGGTCATCCTCCTCCTGCTCCACCTCCTGCTGTGTGTGCCATTCCAACCCTCCATCCACCCATTCAACACGTGTTTACTAAAACTGCTTCTCGGTGCCAGGCACAAAGAGAGAGCTCAGACTCAGACCCTGTTCTCCAGGGGCAGCAGAGAGGAAGCTGACTGGCCATGGGAGCCACGTGCCCCGGGAAGCTCGGAGGGCCCCAGGATGAGAGCACAGCGGCGGGGGAAGGGAAGGCCTTGGGGCTGGCTGGGATTTGGCCCTGGTGAATGGTAACAGGAATGAAGTGAATGTGAGGCCTTGTCGGGACCCGGGATGCAGCCGACCTGCAGGGGCATAATGAACTGTGTCAGGAGAATCCGTCCTTATGCTCCCGGTCTTGAGCCCTTTCTGGCAGAGCGGAAAGAGGACCTGGTGGAGTGGGTCACCCTGGCCATTAGGAGCAGTCTTCCTTCTTTTTCCCGGCAGCGTCTATATTTAGGGAGAGGGCCCTGGCTGTGTGAGCGCGGAGAAGGGGCGCAGTTTACCATCAAGCATCTAGGCATGAGATATGAGAGACTGAGCCAGAGTGGGGTTGATGGAGAGGAAGAGGAAGGGGGGTCTCGGGATTCAGGGTCGGGTCTTGCCTTCCGCATGGTGGCTGGTGACACGGGAAGTGCTGAGTTGTCTTCGACAAGCCTCCCTGAGTTGGGGAGTAGCTACGCAAATGGGGAAGGCGTCACGGGGGTCACCATCTCCTCTTTGCGGCTGGCCTCCCAGCTCCTTCCAGTGCCAGGCCTGTTCTCCTGGCCCTTCGCTCTCTCCCTGTTGTTCTCTTCCCAGAGCCTCCTGTGTGGACTTAACCGAAGGCAGAAAAGCTACTGGGGGCAAGCGGCCGTGCTGGCCGCCCTGGCGTGAGCCGGGGTCAGTCAGTGAGGACAAGGGATCCGAGAGCTACTTTTCCCTGCATGCCTGTGGATGGGCCTTTTGGGCCTCGTCGCTGACAGTGATGGGGCGGGACAGTGCGCAGAGGCCCCGTCCAGTACACTGGCTGGACCTGGAATCCGCGTGAGTCATCCAGACTGGCCAGCGAGCCCATCCCCGGGAGGCCCCATCATTGTGTAACCAGCCTCTCCCTTCCACCCCGTTAGTTTTCTTGGGTCAGAGACCCAGGCACAGAGAGAAAAAGAATGTGGTGATGAGTCCACTTGTCATGCGCACTTAATTAGGTGAATATTTATTGAGCATCTCCTACAGGGTAAGCATTGAAGATCTGTCAGAAAGGGGCCCTGCCCTCAGGAAGTCTGCAGTCCCGGGGCCCCAGCACCGGCAGGCCCTCAGTAAATGTGGATGGATGCGTCCTGGAGGAAGGTGCCACGGGGTCTCCACTGGTTTAAGAAGCAAGTGGTGCCCAGTCAGTTCTGCCCTGAAGTTCCGCATTTTCTTTTTTCTTTTCCTTTTTTTTTTTGTCTTTTCAGGGCCACACCCATGACATGTGGACGTTCCCAGGCTAGGGATTGAATCGGAGCTGTAGCCGCCAGCCTTCGCCACAGCCACAGCAACATGGGATCCAAGCTGCATCTGCAGACTTCACCACAGCCACAGCAACGTGGGATCCTTAACCCACTGAGCAAGGCCAGGGATCGAACCCGCAACCTCATGGTTCCTAGTCAGATTCGTTAACCACTGAGCCACAATGGGAACTCCCAAGTTCTTCATTTTCCTCATGACTGTGGAGGAAGGGCCGGGTGCTGGCTTAGGCACATCGTATAGTGCCAACCCTTAAACTGACGTCCAGGACCCCATGTGACCTGCCCCCAACCCCGGTCTGCCGAGGCTTGTCTCCCACACTGATCTCCAGCTTGCCTTGTTCCAGCCCTTTCCTCAGTGACCCGTGAACTTTAACCGTCTCTCTGCTCATGCCCCGTGCTGTTTCCTCTGCCCGATATGCTAGTGCCGCCTCTCCCGTCCTCGCCCCTGGTTCCACACTGCAAATCTGGAATCTGAGTTAAGCCTCAGGCAGATTCCACGCCAGCTTTTCCTCTGCTCCTCCATCTCTGTCGGCGTTCATTCGTTGTCTAACTCAGACAATCACTGGATTGTGAGTCCTTTGAAAGCAAAGATGGAGCTCTTTCTCCTAGCAGTGAGCTGAGGCATAGAGGGTTAACACGAGGCTGTCGACTCAACCACTTACCATTCTGTGACCTTGGGCAGAGGACGTAACACTGCTGAACCTCAGTTTTAGTGTCTGTAAAATGGACAAAATGATATCTTCCCCTTAGGGTTGTTACTAACCTTAGGGTAGCTTGGTGCTGACGAGTCTTAAATGTTCCGTGAATGCGGTTCCTCCTCCCATTCTGCTTGGTAGCTCCTGTGGCCTTAATGCTGTGCTTTGTACAGATAATACGTTCGGTAATTGATGGGCAAAATGAGTGATTTCAGCTCAGAAATAAACCTGAGTGTATACAGTTAACTAATTTTCTACGGAGGCACCAGGAAAGCACAATGGGGAAAGGATAGTCTTTTCAGTAAATGGTGTTGGGGGAGTTGCTCTTGAGGTACAACAGGTTAAGGATCTGATGTTGTCGCAGCTGTGGCTTAAATTCAATCCCTGGCCTCAAACTTCCGTATGCCACAGATATGGCCAAAAAAGAAAAAAAACTGGTGTTGGGAAAACTGGATATCCACATGCAATGAAATTGGATCCTTATCTTATAGTGTACTTGAAATGGATTAAAGACTTAAATGTAAGACAGGAAACCATAAACCTCCTAGAAGAAGACGTAGAGGGAAAAAGCTACTGGACATTGGCCTTGGCAGTGATTTTTTAAATATGACACCAAAAGCTCAGGCGACAAAAGCAAAAATAAGCAAATGGGACCATGTCAAACTAAAAAGTTCTGCACAGCAAAGGAAACCATCAACAAAAAGAGAAGGCAACATATAGATTGGGAGGGCATATTGTCAAACCGTATGTCTAATAAGGAGTTGATATCCGAAATATAAAAGGAACTCATAGAACTCAATAGCAAAAAAACAGAAACCAAATAAACAATAGCAAATAGCAACCCAGTCTATAAAATGGGCCAAGATCTAACCAGACATTTTTTTCAAAGAAGATATGCAAAGGGCCAGCAGGTGTATGAAAAAGTGCTCATAATAACCACTGGGGAAATGCAAATCAAAACCACAATGAGATATCTCATCACACCTGTTAGGGTGGTCATTATTTAAAAAAAAAAAAAAAGGTAACAAGGATTGATGAGGATGTGGTGAAAAACAAACCCTGTACACTACTGGTAGGAATGTAAATTAGTACAACCATTATGGAGAACAGTATTGAGGTTCCTCCAAAAATTAAAAATAGAACTACTGCGTGATCCAGCAATTCCTCTTCTGGGTGTATATCCAAAGGAAATGAAATCAGTATTTCAGAGAACTATTTGCACCCCATGTTCACTGCAGTATTCTTCACAGTGGCCAAGATACAGAAACAACCTAAGTGTCCATTGACAGGGAAATGGATAAAGAAGATGTGACACACACACACACACACACGAATAGTATTCAGCTTTAAAACAGGATCTCCTGCAATTTGCAACAATGTGGATGAAACTGTAGGACATTATGCTCAGTGAAGTAAATGAGACACAGAGAAAAAACACTCATGAATTCGTATGTGGAATGGTAAAAAGCCCAATAAATACGTATAATTTATTATATGTTGCCTTCTCCTCTTTTTGTTGATGGTTTCTTTTGCTGTGCAGACCTTTTTAGTTTGATATAGTCCCATTTGCTTATTTTTACTTTTGTCCCCTGAGCTTTTGGTGTCATATTAAAAAAAAGAAAAATCATTGCCAAGGCCAGTGTCAAGGAGCTTTTCCCCTGTGTCGTCTTCTAGGAGGTTTATGGTTTCATGGTTTTAACTCTGAGGTCTTTAATCCATTTTGAGCATGCTGTAAGATAATAGAACAGTGGTTACCAGGGGTGGGGAGGTGGGAGAAATGGGGAGATGTTGGTCAAAGGATGCAGAGTTGCAGTTAGTAGGATGAACAGGTCTAGAAGTCTAATGCACATATGGCAACTGTAGTGACTGATTCTGTATTGAACACTGGGCATTTGCTAAGAGTAGATTTCATGTGCTCCCACCACACACACACACAAAATGGCAAGGATATGATGAGAATGTATAAATTAGCTTGACTGTAGTAGTCATCTCACTAGGTGTATGTATACCAAATCATCGTGTTGCGCACCTTCAGTGTGTACTGTGGTTATTAAAAAATAAAATTAAAAAATAAATGAGTGACTTTTAGAATCACAAGCTGTTCAAATTAGAAAGGGCCTTAAGGATAACTGGACGTACACCTTCCATCTTACATTTACTGAAACTGAGTACCAGAGGGCACACGATGTGCTGAAGGTCGCTTGAAAGAGTCACAACTCAAATCTTAGTCTCCCGGTTCCAGCCCAGCAATCTGACTTTTCTGGACATGTTGGCTGGCCCCTTGGGGCTGTTGGGCATGAGCTGGGGGACATCATGATGGGGATGTGGATCCTTTGTGAGAATCCTGCATTTTCACTGAGCTCTGCTCACCTCCACCCCCTCCCCCTTCTTCCTACGGGTCCAGATACCTCTAGGGCGCTTGGCACGGCCTCCAAAGGCGCGGCACTTCCCTGGCTCTGCCCAGAGGCCGGCATGGACTTTCATTTGCCGCCTTCCCTGGAGGAGGTTGACTCCCAGGTCCCTGCTCTCCTCTCTCGTGCCCTTTCCTTCGATGTCTCATCCTTTCTGCATTTTCCCTCGTGTCCCCCGCCCCCGCTCCGTCCCTGTGCCTCAGACCAGGTCCTGCGTCCATCTTCCACACCTGAGAGGATGTCTCTCCCAGGGGCCCTTCTCTCAGGGAACTGCTGTTTCCATTGAAATGCCTTCTCACCTTGCAGAGTACAAAACTCAGCTCCCCAGCTGAAGAATTTCAGCCTCTGTGAGGAGGGTTTGGGAGGCCAGTACGGCCTCGGGCCGGTCCAGAAGGTGCATGCATAGAAATGGGATCTGAGTGAAAACGGATCACAGACACCAGCCCTGTCCCGTGACACCAACTCACAGAGGTGTCAACATCATCCACCTCACACCCTGCAAGTGGCTGAGGACATAACCCAGGAGGAGAAATACAAGAAGCGCTTAAAGCTTCTGTTAGCAACAAATTAGGAACCATCCCATGTACTGAGCAGCAACTAAGCAAAGCCAGCTAGGCTTCTCCGGCACCAGAACGTGTCCCAGTGCCGACTGGCTATGGCACATGCTGTCTGTGGACATGCACATACTTGCCATGATTTTACCTGTTCCATGGGATTCATTGTTAAAACTATTTTTAAACAATATATTTTTCAGATTGTTAAAATGTGTTCATTCTGAAAATTAATTAAATCCCCAAAATCTGAAGATGGAGATAAACTTTCACCCTTTCTCCCACCCTCCCAAGAGACCACCCTTTGCATTTTTCTGTTTTTCCTTTCATTTGTTTTTTTCTATCAGTATATGTAAGTATAGCCTACTTGTGCATTTATTATTTTAATATTGTAGCAGAAGCATTTCTGTATAGTATTATTTATACTCTTGTCTCAGATTATAATATTTCACATTTTGTGGACTCTGAAATTGGGATGTATTTTCACTAGCATGTCATAGTCACTGCATGTTTTTCCTTCTCAGAAGAACATAATAATGTCAGTCCTATAGTCTATTGCATTAGATTTGATGAAATATCTCAAAAGCATGCTTTTTATGTTTGTGGAATTGTCATATGAACATAAACATACTTGATTTTAACACCCTCTTATTATTGGACATTTAAGGTGGGTCCAACTTTCTACTTTTCAGAAGCATCCTAATATGTGAATTGTGTCCACATTGCTCATTGTTTATCCAGGTGAACGCTCAGAAATAGGTAAAATTAATGCAGGTCTTAAAGGCTTTTGATGCAGCCACGACCATGTTGACGAGGACCGAAAGTGAATATAGGGTCGTCAACATGGAAGCAACCTAAATGTTCATTGACAGATGAATGGCTGAGTAATATTCCATAGATACAATGAAATACTACTCAGCCATTAAAAAGAATGAAATAATGCCATTTGCAGCAACGTAGATGTAACTAGAGATTCTCATACTAAGTGTAATCAGAAGGGGAAAGACAAATACCGTTATGATATCACTTGTATGTGGAAGTTAAAATATGACACAAATGAATTCTCTATAAAAACAGCAACAGACTCACAGATAGAGGGAATGGACTTGTGGTTGCCAAGGGTCGGGAGTGAGTGGGCTTTGGACTAGGAGTCTGGGGCTAGTAGATGCAAACTACTCCCTTTATAATGGATGAGCAGTGAGGTCCTACTGGATAGCACAGGGAACTATATATCCAGTCTCTGGGAGAGGCCATGATGGAAGATAACATAAGAAAGGGAGTGTGTGTGTGTGTGTGTGTGTACATATATGACTGCGTCACTTTGCTGTACAACAGAAATTGGCACAACGCTATATATCAACTATACTTTAATCCAAAAAAGAGTGAATATAGAATCTTCAGTTCATTGCTTGGTGGCAAGACTCTCCTATTGAGAACAGATTTGGGTTTGCAAGCCCTCCTTTGGATTCTTAATAGCCAATAAAGCACAGTTCCATAGATTTTTATCTTAATACACAACCAAAAGCTGCTTATGAATAAGAATTATCAAGCCATATTTGGTATTCGTAAA
The DNA here is from genome assembly GCA_004024745.2 of Catagonus wagneri. NCBI lineage: Eukaryota > Metazoa > Chordata > Mammalia > Artiodactyla > Tayassuidae > Catagonus > Catagonus wagneri. The sequence continues at coordinate 12,879,647 of PVHT021183528.1, read as the reverse complement.
CCCGAATTAGTATATCCCTAGAAGTTATTGGGGCCTTAAAATTTGTGGATACGGCTGATGCCTTTGCAGTTTTTGGCAAAGCTCCTAGTATGTGCATTCATATAGATAACTGGAAATCCTAAAATTTTCAACAAGCACACTTTGCCTTCAGTGTCATTTTGAGTTGCCTCCAATGTCCAGTTGCTGTTGTTCCTGGTTTTTAATTGTAAGTTGCTGTGAATCGAGTTCCATCATTATTGATTAGTTTGTTGTCGATTGTTTACTGAACCACCAGTGTGTAGTGCTTTTTTTTGCATGATTGAAACGTATGATTTTTTCATTAACCATGGCATCTTAAAGTGTCATTGGTTGGCCACCTGCCTTGGACTCTCTTTAGGTGCTTGTTAAAATGCAGAGTCCTGGGCTCTCATCCAGACCTCCTGAATCAGAATTTCTGGGAGTGGTCCCCAGAACAAATATCTCTGAACACGTCTTTAATGTGTTTACCTGGTGGTTCAAAAAGGAATCTTCCAGGTCCTTATTGTTAAAGCTGCTATACATGTAATTCCCCAACTCTGCTTATTTAGAGGTGTCTGCATGTGGATTTATTGTACTTAAAAATACCCTGCAAGAGAAAGGGTGCTGCTTTATCACATACAATTGTGCATGGCCTCTATTAGGAAGTACATGGCAGGTGATTTATTATGCCTCTCTCTTATTCTCTGGTAGCCCCATGTTGTTTTCCAGATGATGCGTGGGGAGGTGAGGGACCTCTAGGGCAGCCGTGATCGAGGACCCAAGACCCCAAGGAGCAAACTGGACCCTGATGGGTGGCAATACCTGCTGGAGAGGAACAACACCTTTTTAAAGAAGGGACCAAGGGGACCAAGACGAGGAGCGGTCCTGATGACTGTCCGTGGGCCCCAGGGGTAAAGGCTGAGCCCACGAGTCAAGGAGGTGGCTGGAGCCTGCAGTGGGAAGTGACTGGGAGGATTTCAAGACCCCACCCCCCACCCCCACCCGGGGCCCTCTGAGGACAGCCGTCCTCCCCACCCCTGCACTGTGCACTGGGGGAGGGGCTGGTTCCAGGGCCCCAGTGGGCCCTTATCCGCTGCCCTCAGCTCTGACTGGAGCACATTGTGTCCTGGCTGCGTCTCTCACAGCCTCTTAGTGACGGGCCTGTTGTCCAAGATGGCCCTGCGGCTGGTCCAGGCCTGTGCCCATGTATTATGCATCAGCAGCTCAGACAAAGCTTCTGTGTGTGGGAGCCCAGTGGGGTGGGGGCTTGACCCCCCACAGGGTCCTGTTTACCAGGCACTGGATGCCCAGAGGGCGGGGTGGTGGGGGTGCTGTGTACAGGAGATGGGGCTCTGAGGGGAGGGACCTCAGGCTTCACGGGCACCACTGCAGGCCTCCCTGGCTGAACCCGACTGCAGCAGGTTGGAGGCAGTCGGGGAAATGGGCCCTCCACCTCCCAGGGCTCCCAGGCCTGGTCAGAACATGTTTGGTGGTCATTATCAGAGGCTGTCTGGCTAACCCTGGCCCCAGTTAGCCAGTGATTCCCAGCACAGCTGCTGTGTGGCCAGAGTGCCCCGGGCACCAAGAGCCGAGACTAATGCGGACTTTCCTAATCAGAGTGGACAGAAAATCAGTCACTTCATCTGGACGGGAGCCTCTTGGTGCAGGCAGGACTCGCTCCGCTGTAGCCTCGAACTTGGGGCCCTCGTACAGGGCAACCACACAGTAGCTGTTTGTGGAATGAGAAAGGGTTTTCATACCTTTCAGAGGAGCATCGGCAGGGAGATGGAGAGCCTGCGCTCCTGGGTGCTCACTGCCTGATGGAAGACAAACTTCGCCCAGAAGGAAGGCGGGGGAGGCTGCCATTTATAGAGCCCCTTCCGTGGGCCAGACCTGCGTGGAGGTTGACACGCGGGCTTATCCCCTCCCCCCAGCAGCCCTGTCCAAGGATCCCTTTTCTCCCTTCTGTGCTGGAAGAGCCCTTCACCCGCCACCCTGCACTCTGGTACGGTCACTGGGTGCCGCCTCGGATCAGGTGAGCACTGCACCCTGGCGTAATTGCCCAAGGACTGACTCTGCAGAGTGAGCTTTGGAATCGAACAGTATAATCGGGGGCCTAAGAGGGTTGCTGTCAGGGACGTGACTGATCAGAATTATCTCAGGGCCTTTCAGAACAGTATTCCTGCCTCTTCGCTACCGCCCCAGATTCTGATATACACTTATTCGGGGGGAGGAGGGTTAAGAATCTTGGGCAGGTTGTATGTAGCTTGAAAAAGCTCTCGGTTGTCCTAGTTCCTTCTCAGATATGCATTTAGCCTTATTTTGGGCATTATTTATAGGTTTCAGAATTTTATTGTGACTCCCACAGAGGGGGAGTCTTTGCTCAAGGTTACCCGCCGCTATCAGGGTTTCTTGCTGCTTGGCCTGCTGGCCTTTCTGCCATGCCACACCACCTTAAAAGCCGTTGGCTGCCCTGGATTGAGATTCAGATGCCTGCCGGATGCTGTGAGCAATTGTGCAAGTCTTCCAGGCCTCAGCCTGAGTGATTCTGACAGGCTGTGAGTGCAGCTGTCAGCATGTGGGTCGTGACACACACGGGGAGTCCCTGGCCGCCGTCATCCGTGAGAGCCCCGTGTACCTGGGCCTAGCGGCACCCAGCCACCCAAGATGGGGATCTTACTGCCTGGGTGCTTGCGCTCTCAGAGGAAAGACCGGCAGCCCACAAGGAGCAACTACGCGGAGCGCTGAAGGGCTCTTGGTTCCGGAACCAAACCCACACAGGCAGACTAATTCCAAGTACAAGGATCTGAGAAGGCTTTTGGAATTGGAGTTTGAAAGGAGGATATGGGGAGGCAAGTCTGAGTGGAGGGGGCTGTGTGTGTGCGCGTGTGCCTGTCTGTACATGTGTAAGTGTGTACTTGTGTGTGTGTGTGTGTGCGTATTTGTTCTTAGCAAACCCTGTGATCCCAGGGGACTGGTCCATCTGTTGATGGACAGAAGGACTAATGAAGTAAAGAAACAGAGTCCCATCCACGAAGGACTTAGAGTGTTTTGCTGGGGAGCTTGGACTTTCTTTTCTTAGTGTGTAGAACACTGAAGGTTTAGAGCAGAAGATGATACGGTCAAAGGTGTTTGTTTTTATTTGGAAGAAATCTCTGAGGGTGTTACCAGGGTTTGGAGGAAGAGGGAAGAAGGGGAGAAACTGAAGTTTACTCACACTTCACCAGGTCCTTAACCTACCTCGTTGTTTAATCCTCCAAAGAACCAAGGAAGTGGAGCTGTAACTGTGGTTACCAGACCAGGATCTGCAGCCCTGAGGGGTTAAGGAAACAGCCCAGGAATTGTGGGGACTGGGTTACAGCCGCGTCTGATCGCCTCCAAGCCCATGCTTTCCAGAGACATGGGCTCTCTCTCTGGCTCTAAAAGCAGGACAGGGTGCTCTCCTGGCCCAGGTCACCTTAGGGGACTGGCGGCTGGGAGTGGGAGGCAGCTCAGAGGAAAGGGCCATGTCGGCCACTGCAGCCTCTGGCCTCTGCAAGTGGTGGAGCTGGGCGTGACACCGCCTCTCAGTCTTGAAAGGGACCTTCTCCGTTCTTCCAAGCACTTTTCTGCTTAATACATCATCGGTCCTCTCTTCACTCTTGACCTAGGAAGCAAGGGGCTTATCTAGTTCCAGCTCTGCCCCTAGTCTGCCATGTGACCTGGTGGAGCGAGTCACTTGCCCTCACTGGGCCTCCATGTTCCCATCTGTACAGTTTTTGTGTTGTGTGTGTGTGTGCGTGTGTGTGTGTATAGAGTGTGTGCATGCATGTGTATGTGTGTAAGCATGTGCTTGCGCGTGCTCTTTCTCAGCAAACTTGAATGTCAAGCAGGACCAGATCATCTCCAGGCCTTTCCACCGCATTCTCTCCCTGTAGGATGGGTGCTGCTGGCATTGTCACTCCCATTTTCGAGTAGAGGAAAGTGGAGTCCTGTGAGGGAGTCCTAGGTAGGGAGGGACAAAGCCACATTGTTCTTTTCCCAACATCCTCAATTTTGAAGCTCCCACTGGGTAACCGCGGTCCTGCTGGGTGGACTCTTGGCGGCTGTGGCTTGAATCTGGGGCACCTGGAATTCCCAAGTAATCACGCTGTTCCAGGTTACTAGATTTTCCAGTGTTTGTAGTGTACATACTCGGTACCAGGCTCTGTGCTCACTGCTGGGGACACAGAGGTGAATCTGACTTGGTCCCTGCCCTCCAGGAACCCCCCAATCGTGCTGCAGCTTTCAGACATTTTTTTTTTACCTGTGACTACTAGTAAGAAAATCATTTTACATTATGACCAAGCACACACACATGCACACACACACACATATGTTATATATATAAAACCAAATCCAAAGTCAGGCCATATACTCTGGTGTTGTCTAGTCTTTCCACTTTTTTATATTTTATTTTTTTTAGGGCTGCACCCATAGCATATGGAGGTTCCCAGGCTAGGGGTCGAATTGGAGCTGTATCCGCCAGCCTACACCACAGCTACAGCAACACCAGATCCGAGCCGTGTCTGCGACTTACACCACAACTCACGGCAACGCCAGATCCTCAACCCACTGAGCAAGGCCAGGGATCGAACCTGCATCCTCATGGATTCTAGTCAGATTCGTTTCCGCTGAGCCACGACAGGAACTTCATCCACTTTTCTTAAAGTGCAAGTGGCAACCTACAACCTGGATTCCATAACCTGCTAGTAGGAGGTGACCCTCCAGGGCAAGAAACGCAGCTGCATGTTACACATAATGTATATATTGTATTGCATATAGGTTATGTGCTGTGGGAAAAGAGAGCAAGGAATGGGTTCTTTTGACTGGGAAAATCAGGGAAATCTCCAGTTCAAGTGGCACTTGAGCTGTGTCTGGATGAATAATAGGATTTCAGTCAACAGAGAAAGGGGAAAGGCAGCCAGATCGAAACCACTGCAGGAGCGTAGGCTGGGAGACACCAGAGGCCCTGCAGAAGAGCTAACATTGCCACGCCTGGCGTGGGAGCAGGGCCTTTCCAGAGCCATCACGCAGTTCTCAGAGTGACCCCAGGAGACAGCTCTTCATATCTTCCTGTTAAGGATGAGGACATTGAGAGTTCCCATCATGGCTCAGTGGTTAACAAATCCAACTAGGAACCATGAGGTTGTGGGTTCAATCCCTGGCCTCGCTCAGTGGGTTAAGGATCCAGTGTTGCCATGAGCTGTGGTGTAGGTCGCAGACACGGCTCGGATCCCGCGTTGCTGTGGCTGTGGTGAAGGCCGACGGCTACAGCTCCAATTAGACCCCTAGCCTGGGAACCTCCATATGCCGCGGGTGCGGCCCTACAAAAGGCAAAAAGACAAAAACAAAACAAAAGGATGAGGACATTGAGGCTCAGGGATGTATGTGCCTTGCCCAGGGTCACGTGGCTTCTAAGTTGTAGGGCCAAGATTTGAACTCAGGCAGTTCCACTGAGACCTAAATATGAAGTTCCTAGAGTTTGGACCCTAAAGATACTTTGGGGCTAGTTCAGGAGGATGCACGACTACTAGTCTAAACTTTTAAATTTCATTCTGGAGGTAAGAGGAAAAGCATTATGCATTTTTTAAAAAGGGAACTGGTAAATGATCACAGTTTTATTTGGGGGAAGAGTGCAAGGAGAGGCAAGGACCCTGTCAGGAGAAGGGAGCAGCATCTTTCTGCCCAGGTCAGCAGCCTCAGAGACGAGTACATCATATTTATCTCAGAGATGCTGTTGAGTGCATTGCTCACATATTAGATGCTGATGAGAAAGTACCATGTGCAAGGAGAATGAAAGCTGATTCCCTTTTTACTTGGCTGCTAGGAAACTCAGAGCTCCAATGATGTTCTTCCAGGGAGTATTCAAGAATTCCAGTAAGCTTTTTATACATTCATTTTGCCTTGCCTTAGTTGTCCTTCCCTCACTTTCCTATAATCTGAATTTTATCACCTGCTTAATTTTCACCCTGCTGTAATATATACATTTAGCTATAATGCATGCCTTAAAGCAAACTTTAAGCAAAATACGAGTGAAGCACACGGAAGCAACTGGAAAACATTTTTTGGCAGACAAGATTGGAAGCTCCTAGAGAGTGAGGATTGTCTTTCCATCTCCTAGGGCTTCTGTCCCAGGGCTGGGTGTCAAGTGGGTGCATCATATAGATGTGAACCTTGGACTTTCGGAGCTAGAAAGGGCCCAGAGGATCCCTGCTTGTAAAATAACAGATGTGGATCACCAGTGGTGCAGAAGATGGTTTCAGTGGGGCTGTGATGAACTTGGTTTGATTTAATTGTCACATGCTTATTTAGTGTGTAACAGAAACAAGTGTAGCTAACACATCAAACCAGTTTTGTCACGGCTAAAATCGCTTAGAATCAGGCTTGGGCAGATATTTACATTTTAGAGTCAATTTAACAAAATTTTAAAATAAATATAGTTAAAGTGATTTGTAGAAAATGTGTTGACAGTAGCACACAAACTCTGAAGTTTGGGCGACCCTAATTCAGTTGACCCCCCACCCACCCACCCACACACATCTGACAAATGATAAAACTGTGCCCAGGAAGGACCTTGACTGTGGGTCTTATAGGAATTTTGAAGCCACAGGGCTGAATAGAGCCTGCCCCTTCTGACCTCACTTGGCCCCGCGTCTTGTTTTGGAGTCATTTTTATATTTCCAACGTGCCTTCTGTCTTTGACTCACTCCTCCCCTCTTCCCCCAGCCCCATCAGGCGTACATAGCAGGGGTCATTGTTTCTCCTGTTTTGCAGATGAGCAAACTGAGTCCCAGAGGTGGGGTGGGCCTGCCATCACCCAGCCAGCTGTGGACCGACCCGGATGAGAGCATTTCCAGACCGCCCCGCCGTGTGTGTCAGGCAGGGTCGGCGGGGTGCCAGTTTCTGTGATGAAATCCCCCAGCAAATGGTAGAAAGTGGGCTGGGCGAAAGCACAGCAGTCTGCTGGCCGAGCTCCACTCGGGAGCCGCGTGAACCTTACCTCCTGATTCCACGTCGCTCCGCTTCCAGGAAGTGCCTGCTTTCTGAGCCCCAGATGTTCTCCTCCCCTGCTTACTCATGGGTTTGTTAACTCCGCTCCCTGTGGATGGGTGACTTCAGCAGTGAACGTTCTCAACTGTAGACCACTGCCAACCCTGCTAGTGCCCTGTGTGGGGACCTTCCCGGCCGTGAGTAATGAAACCACAGCACTGATCGGGCATCTTTGTGGTGCCGGGCCCCGTGCTCACAGCCCAGGGGACTCACAGTCTGGCGAGGGAGGCAGACACGTAGACAACAAGGTGGAGAACAATGCAGTAAGTGCTGGAATGGAGGGCTGGACCACGTGTTACACTGGGAGCATGGAGGAGGGAGTGACCAGAGACGGATCACAGAGGCTTTGCCGAGAGAAGAGGGTTTTCTGAGAAGAGGAGAAGGCATTCCTGATAAGGGGCCAGTCCTGAGCAAAGGCCTAGAGGTGACAAGGAAGAGTCCGGTTTGGTTGGGATATGTGGTCGAGGAAGTCAGCACTAGAGAAGAATTACAAAGGTGGGTTAGAACCATTTGCAAGCTGGGGTCCATGTTCTGTTCGTGCCCAAGCAGGAGCCCCCTGTTGTCTGGTTACACTCCTCCATGAACCTGGAGACCCACCCACCTGCCCCTGAAGTGAGAATGTGCCTTTGGCCTCATGACCTACTTTTCCCAACGGGCAGATCACTCACTTGCTCCACCGTCAAGGTTAGCATGTCAGCTGATCTGGAAGCAGCCTTGTGAGAACCAATTGAGTTCACTTTGGTTTGGTTGTTGGTCTTTTTTAGGAAGACAGTATGGATCAGAGGACAGGCTTTGGCACGAGATGGGGCCGAGGTATGAACCCAGCTCCTGCCAACTGTGTGACCTTGGGCAAGTCGTTTACTTTCTGAGACTTGGCCTTCCATTTTTAAAATGGGGAAAGGAGTTGCATAGTGGCCTAGTGGTTAAAGTTCTGGCGTTGTCACCACTGTGGCACAGGTTCAGTTCCTAGCCCAGGAACTTCTGTATGCTGCAGGCACAGCCAAAAAAAGAAAAAAAAAGAAGAAAAAGAAAAGATGGGGATAATGATCCCTTCCTCTTAGGAATGAGAATTAAATGAGACCAAGTTGGCCCAGGACTTAGCCAAAGCCTGGTTTTCAGTGAGCACTCAGTACATTAGCTGCTGCCGTTGATGATGATGGTGGTGGCAAGTGGCAACTGCTCTCAGTGAGTGGCTTCACGTGCTGAGTGAAGAAAGTGTGTGCGGATGTGAGTGCGGTTTGAGACCATCCATCTGGGTGGAGTCTATGCCCACAGCGTGAGGGTGCCAGGGCTGGTTTTACATTCACTTGAGTGTGAATTGACTGGAGAAGACTTGACCGAGGGCATTTGAAGGCTGAAGCGTTAGGGATGGGATGCATGAGCATGGTTAGAAAGGACTCTCAAGGTGTCATCAAGTTCAGCCTGAACCTGATATGTGAGTGCCATCTCTGACACCTGTGCCAAGTGACCTTCCAGTTTCTTTAACTGCCTCCATTGACGGGGAAGTCAGTACTTTCCAACACGACCCATTCTGTTACTGGACATCACTGGCTACTTACTACAGACAAAAGCAGTGCACCCCTATGGAGTGCCTACAGAGTCACAAGATACATTTTCACACTTCATTCATTCATTCATATTTGCTAAGTAAGCACCTACTATTGCCAGGCATCATTCTAAACCCTGGGGATACATCAGGGGAGCAAAGCAAACTCAGGCTCTGTCCTCATGGAGTTTATAGTTTCACCTCCTAATCTCACAGTATGCCTGTGACGGTGGCAGGGCAGGGATTAAGATTATTCCCATTTCACAGCCTGCGAAACTGAGGATGGTGGTGGTGATGGTGACAGCTAAAATTTGTAGAGGCCTGGAATGTGTCAGGTGCTTCATGTGTTTTAGGGAATCTAGACTTCACGTCAGCTCTACAAGGTAAGCACCATTAACGTCATCCCCCTTTTATGGATGAGGAAACTGAGGCTCAAGTGGTATTGCTTGCTTAGGATCACACAGCAAGAATATGGCTCGACTCTTCTTACCTCCACCCTGTGCCTCTGGAATTGAGGCTCCAAGACTTGCCAGAGTGACGGAGCTGGGGCCAGAACTGAAACAGCTGGGCTTAGACCCTGGGCCCTTAGCAGCACTCCTGGAAAGTCATGTGGGAGCCCTGGCAGTTTCCAACGCAGGCACACCACCATGAGTGACAGCCTTTCCCACCCCACCTTCTCAGTGCTACCTCTCCCCTCCTAAAGAAACATAAGTGGGTGAGACCGTCTTGGACAATATCCAGAAATCATCTTGGGCATCTTGATGGCAGAGGCCAAGGTCAGGCTTCCTTTGCTCTGGAGACCCTGCTGGGCTCTCTGTCCCAGCACCCGGGGGCCTGACGCTCCCAACAAGCAGCAGGTACAGGCGGCTGGGGCTGGATGTGATCACTGCGAGTTGGATCGTAGCTCCTGGGTAATCCCAGTTTGTGCCACTTGCTTGGAATAAGCTGGGAGGCGAGTGCCTTGAGCAGCCCACCCCCTCATTGCCGACAGCAGCCGCCCTGAGGCTGGACCCAGGGAGCACAGACAGGTCTTTTCACAGCCGAATTGAGAGGAAGCCCTTTCCGATTCCTCCCCCTGTGCCCAGCCCTCTGCAGTCACCCTCCTCAGTGGAGAGGAGAGCTTCCAGCCCTGGAGACGGGGTGATGTGAAGAGAGGAGAGATGGACTCCGCGCCCCAAGGTCGCAGGTCCTGCCCATACCCCATCTTGGCAGGTGACCCCTCTCGGTTTCCTCATCCAATAAATGGGGATTAAACAAGCCGCCTGGCTGCCTGGCTTAGTCCAGGTCATCATATCAGCGCTCTCTGTAAGCTGGAAGCACCCTAGTGAAGCCGGCTGTTAGAATCAGCAGTGAACACAGTTACTAACACAGATAATAATGGTGTGCGGAGCATCAAGGCCTTCGAAGGTGCCGTTCAGTGTCTTTTCCCCCAGCCTGGAACCTGTATTGGGAACTACCCTCTATGGGGTCTAAAACCAGCGCATGATGTATCTCAAATATTATACATTGGACTCAGGTGAGGGGCTTTTAAAATATCAGACTGGTAGGTTCCTGGGGTCCAAACCCAGAGATTCTCATTCAGTGGATCTTAAGTCTCTGTTTTTAGCTCTGATGCTAGTGGCCGAAAGCCACACCTGCCCAGAGTGGGGACATTACAGGACAAGCGACCGTATTCCCAAGACCCTTTCTCTGTGCTACACTAAGGCTCCCCGCAGTGGGTGTGCAGAGCACATCACTGCCTGGGCAAAGGGACCCAGCTCTAATCGGTCCACCAGCAGGGCTTTCTATGACGCAATCTTCTGTATTGAGGACCAGGACAAAAGTTTCTTCCTCCCCTTAATTTTTTTTAAAGGCCGGGTTTGTTGAGGTATCATTCACATGCAGTAATGGTCATCTTTTTTAGTGTACAGTTCTTTGTGTTTCAACAGCTGCACACAGTGTGTAACCACCATCACAGTCGTGATACAGCACGTTGCCGGCACCCTCCTCCAAAATTCCCTTCTGCTCTTTTGTAGTCAGCGCCTGCTCCCAGTGCCAGGCCTTGCCACTGACCTGTTTTCTGTCTTTATATATAATTTTGTCTTGTCCAGAATACCATATACAGGCATATCTTGAAGATAACCTCCATTCTAGGGCACTGCAGTGAAGCAAATATCACAGTAAAATGAATCACACAAATTGTTTTGGTTTCCCTGTGCATACAGAAGTTACGTCTACACTATAATGTAGCTAATAAGTGTATACACGAGTTCCCACTGTGGCGCAATGGGTTAAGAATCTGACTGCAGTGGCTCAGGTCACTGCAGAGGTGTGGATTCAATCCCCAACCCAGTGCAGTGGCTTAAAGATCTGGTATTGGCACAGCTGTGGCTAGGATTCAGTCCCTGGCCAGCAACTTCCATATGCTGCAGATGTGGCCATAAAAACAAAATACAAAACAAAAAATTACAAAGTAACATCAGAGATCACTGGTCACCAAATACAGTAATAATGAAAAAGTTTGAAATACTGCCAGTATTACCAAAATGGGACACAGAGACATGAAGTGAGCAAATGCTATTGGAAAAATGGCATTGATAGTCTGGCTTGATGCAGGGTTGCCACTGACTTTCATTTTGTGCAAAAACCCAACATCTGCAAAGCACCGTAAAACCAGGACTGTCTATAAGTGGAACCATTCAGGCAGCCTTGTGTCTGGCTTGTTTCACACAACGTAATGTATTTGAGATTCATCCATGGCTTTGGGTGTGTTGGCACTTGGCTCCTTTTTACTGCTGAGTCATAGTCCATCGTATGGAGGCGCCACAGTTTTTCCTTCTGGGGTAGTCTCATTGTCCCCAGCTTTCGTCCAGAATTGCTATCTAGTAAGAAATGCAGTGTGTTTGATTCACATGTGGATCGTTCTGATCTGGCAGCTTTGAAAGTCATATTAGGAGTTCCCATTGTGGCACAATGGAAACGAATCCAACTAGGAACCGTGAGGTTGCGGGTTTGATCCCTGCCCTCACTCAGTGGGTCAGGGACCCGGTCTTGCCGTGAGCTGTGGTGTAGGTCGCAGACACGGCTTGGATCCCTTGTTGCTGTGGCTGCGGCATAGACCAGCAGCTGTAGCTCTGATTCGACCCATGGCCTGGGAACCTCCATATGCCGAGGGTGTGGCCCTAAAAAGCAGAAAGAAAAAAGTCATAGTAGACTTATTCTCTGCAGTATTTTTGTAATTACCTACAGCGTGCCTCGGCCAGGGCTCAGAGTTCAACTGTCTATAAGACACAGACAAGAACCATGACAACGGAAGTGCCTTGGGAGGGCCTGGAACCAACCCACTTACCTCCTGAAGGAGCAGTAGTGGGAATGTGAGCCAGAGGGGCCAGATCTTCTGATTTCTGGTTTTTCAAAAAAAAGCAAGAAACCTGGATTTTTATGGGAAGTATCTTTGTTATTTTTTAATGTTGGCAACCACTTCCAAACATTTTGAATCACCATGCCGGGCCTCGAGCCCCGTGTCTCTGCAGACTGAGTCAGTGGATCTTTGTCTCGTGGCCTGTGGCTTGTGCTGTGCTAAGTGCTGGGGTGTGCTAAGTGCAGAGGAAGGAGTCTGGCCCCAGGTCACATACTAGTGGGAGAAACATGACTTGCAGACTGACAGATGTAGAGACGACACACTGGGGCTAGTGTTCCATGACCTATATTCAATGATGGTCCCTAGGATTGGTCCCTAGGTCTACAAGGAAAGGCTCCCCAGATGAGGTGACCTCAAATGAGGAGGAGTTTGCCCATCAGGAGAAACAGGCTATTGGAAGGCCCAGCCCAGGCAGGGGACGTGGCACAGAAGAGGCTGGACCCTGCAGATAATGGCAGGTCAGCGGGTGTGGGCAGGCACTTTGGGCACAAAGCTTGATTCATTCCTTTCATGGACTTGACCCTAAGATGCTGTATTTTCAAAGCAGGAAGTTGGCACTGCCCCTGGATTGTTTTGCTCTGCAGCATACTCTACCAAAGGCCCAACTGTCCATTGTCCTGCGCCCTTTGGAGGACAGGCTGTGACCTCACGTCCAGCAGCTCAGCCCTTTCCCTGGGCGGCCCCAGGTGCTGGGGCTCTCTGCTCTGTGCCACCAGATATGCTCAGCAGGTCAAAGGTACACAAGGACCCTGCAGGTAATACCGTCAAAGCCAGTTTCTGGGAAGGATGAAGACCGAATTGCGCAAATGTGTAAATAATGGAAAAATAGCACCAGTCCCCAGGGGGTTTGAATGATGTCATTACGCCTTAAGGCTGGAAACACTGACAGGGAATGTTCAGTGCCTTTAGAGAAAGTGAAAAAAAACTCTTGAGACTAACAGACTCATTCACATTCCAGGGGCTTCTCTGGCTGTGTATAAAGGGGGCTGATGCCATGGCTGGGTTGAGTTTTTCTCTTTTTCCCTCCCCCGGGCCCCTGGGGAGGAGTGATGTAGACGGAAAGAGGACGGCGGCCTGGATAATACAGATGCAGGACTGCCGGCCTCTGAGTGAGGGGGCAGGTAGCAGGGTCGGACCAGGGCCTCTGTGAGAATCAGTGCCTTTAGAGCAGTGGCTCTTAGTTGTCGCTGGGTGGGGGTGGGGGTGGGGCTCCTAAAAATACGGATGCCTGGAAGTTTCTGTTGTCTCAGCGAGTTATGAACCCAACATAGTGTTCGTGAGGATGCGGGTTCGATCCCTGGCCTTGCTCAGTGGGTTAAGGATCCGGCGTTGCCATGAGCTGCAGTGGAGGCTGCAGACGTGGCTCGGATCTGGTGGTGTTGTGACTGTGGTGTAGGCCTAGAGCTGCAGCTACAATTTGACCCCTAGCCTGGGAACCTGCATATGCCTCAGGTGCAGCCCTAAAAAGAAAAAAAATATACAGATGCCCAGATTCTGTCATCCGCGTTCTGTCTCCTTGGCTGAGTGGTCCAGGTTTCAGTACCTATGAAAAAAGACCTTCCCCGGGTGAATTTAAGGTTCTGCAAGGGCTGAGAAACCACTGCATTAGAGAGTGGCCCAGGGGTCTGACTGGAGGCTGGGGCTCCCCAGCCGCCGGTCTCACTGCAGAAGTTATGGATTTGAAGAGCAGGCAGGAGGCATGGGTCTTGGAGCCCCTCAGCAGTTGCCGATGAGAGCGGTAGGGCTCTGAGCACTGGCCCTGGAGCAGACCCCTGTGTCTAAGCCCCAGTCCCACCACTGCTCACAGGGGCACCTGAACAAGATACTTACTCTCTCCCTGCCTCCATTCCTGCATCTGCACAATGGGCACAGTAATGTCAGCCTAAAAAGGATAATAAGGACTAAGTTAGTTAACATATACATATGTCGGTTGCTTTTCACGGTGCCTGGCACATAGTAAGCACTGAATAAATGTAATCTGTTAACTTACTTTTTTTTTTGTCTTTTTTTCTTTTCTAGGGCCGCACCTGCGGCATATGGAGGTTCCCAGGCTAGGGGTCTAACAGGAGCTGTAGCCACCAGCCTACACCACAGCCATAGCAACGCAGGATCTGAGCCGCGTCTGCAACCTACACCACAGCTCACGGCAACGCCAGATCCTTAACCCACTGAGCAAGGCCAGGGATCGAACCCGCAACCTAGTCGGATTCGTTAACCACTGAGCCATTATGGGAACTCCTAACTTACTTATTAGTTATTTATGTTTACTTTTGCTTGGCTGAATTGTTTTACCTTCATTTGGTATGTCCATTCTTACTTTTGCCCTGTATGGGTTTCATATGGGGGTTCAGAGATGACTGAGACACGACCCTACCCCTCAGGGAATCTAGAGGCAGGATCTGAGCACAAGCAGTTTGCGCCCAGGGCAGAGCAGCTCCCTCTAGGCGCCCATAAGCCCCGTGAAGGGACCCTTAAGTGTGGACAGCCTGTAAGAAGGAAGAGCGTGTTGGTGGGGAGGCACTGGAACTGGCCAGGAGAGATGGCTGGGACACCAGGACCCTGAGAGAAGAGGACAGGAGTCCCCTTAGGCCATTTCTGGGTTGGGGGGTAGGCACCGCATGCCTGGGATGAGGAGAGGAGACCTGGAGAGATGGTTTGGTGAGAGGCACCAGGGCAAGTCCGGTCTTTGTCCACAGGGTGGGATGGGTTGATGGGAGCGGGACGTGTGCGGGAGGGAGAAGGGGCCAAGACAGACCCCTGGCCTGAGGGGGTGACTGTGTGCTGGCCAAAGCCAGGACAGGGAAGGAAAGGTGGCCCTGGCGTGGCAGTGCCCTCCTCCCGGTGAGGCAGAGCCCTTTTTGGTGGTGGGAGCAAGCGGGAGTCATCCCTCCGTGTCCCTCCCATTTGCCCGGTCCCTCGTGTGTTCACCTCCCAAGCCAACCACAGAATTTGCTGCTCTACAATGATGAAGTTACAGAAGAGCAGGGCCCCCCAGGGGGCGCGAGCTGTATTTTCCTCCTTCTCTATTCAATTAGCAAGCATCCGTTAAGCCTCTACTGTACGAAAGGCCCTGCAGGGGATACAAATATCACAGACGTGGTCTCTGCTCTCCAGATGCCTCCCGCCAAAAGAGACATTTGGCCTCTTTGCTCCGTGAATCTAAATCAGAGTAGGCACCATATGGGTAGGGCTGGGTTAGAAATATAAAGTGTTGTGGGAGCAGCAAGGAGGAAGGGTATGATCCAACTGGGAGATCCAGAAAGGCTTCCTGGAGGAAGTGGCATTTGCATTGGGCCTCAGAGATGGTCGTAGGTGTCTCAGTTGTCATTGGCTGAGTTCAGTCTTGCAGGGGCAGTCTGGTTTCCCTCTCTCTGCCCACCCACCACACAGACCCCCAGGCTCATGGAGATAATGTCCTTTCTGTGCCAGGGTCCCCCCCTGCTCGCCCCCGCCTCCCAGCCTCCCCCTGTGATGGGCAGCTCGATTTGCTGTGGGTCTGAGGTACCATCCGTTCAATGAGGCTGTGTGCACAGGCTGTTTATTCACTCCCTCTTTTGGACCCCAGATCTTCCCTTCCTGCCCCCAAACTGGAAACCCAGCAAGAAACCTTCTACAAAGAGTGCCAAGAATCCCACCCACCACCAAAACACAGCAACATCAGTGCTGGAGGGAGGGGGAAAGAAGAAAAGGCAGCTTGATTTTGGTGGGCACTTTGCATATATTAGTAATAATGATGATGAACATTCAACAATAATGCTACATTAGCATAATAACCATATATTGAGTGCTTTCTGTGTGCCGAGCACTTTGCATACATTATCTCATTTCGTTCCCACAATGTCCGTCGAGGCCCCACAGCCTTCTTGTTAAGCACACGCCCAGTGGGGCTGAAAGGCCTGGGTTTGAATCCCTGCTTTACCTCTTAGTTCGGTGACCTTAAGCAAGCTACTTAACCCTTGTGCCTCAGTTTCCTCTCCCCTAATTCGGGGAAGAGAGTAGCACCTGCCTCATTAAGGTGCGATGAGGATGAAGGAAATCGATACTGTGAAATATGTTGAACCCTAGTGCCTGACGCTCAGCAAGTCCTACACGTTAAGTGTCAGAAACTTCAAAACGTGAACATGTTGCTTTATCTGTGTTATCAGCAAAGAAGCAGGAACTGCTGGGTCAAAGGGCTTTCCAGTGGCTGTGTGGCTGAAGCATATAGTGTCAGGCAATGTCTAAGCCTCTTACATGCATTTTCTCACTTAATCCTCACATCACATCCTCACATGAGGAAGCACCATTATTGGCCCCACTTGACCTGCAAACAGGGCCCCAAGAAGTAAAGCAACTTGCCCGTGACAGTAGCTATAGAGAAAGGCCTCCGATCAGAGTGAGATGCTAGCACGGGAAGGAGGGACCGTGTGTTTGCAGGGACGGCTGGGCGACGGAAGTGCTGACTGTGACTTGTGTTAGCCAGAGGGAGCTAGGGAGGTGAGTCTTGCCGGGAGTGCCAGGTGAGCTGAGGGATTGAGCTGGGGAGTACTTAGTAGGTCTCGGTGTTTTGTAAAGTTGTTGCCCCTGCGCTGAGCTGCCCCATGTCGGAAGTTCTAGGGTCCGTCAATGTCTGAGAATAGCATTCAGGTCAGAAACACAGGAGGGTAATTTGAAAGGCCCCGCGCGTGGCCGCCACGGATAGTTGTGTGAGCTGTGCCCCACACAAGGGCACCTGTCAGAGGAACAATCGGGACTGAAATCCAGTCTGTGTTCCACTCATCGAGCTCTAGGCTCTGGCCTGGAGCTGCGTCTGCCCAGAGGAAGAGGCGTCTTTATATCTTCTCACCGAAACACTGTACAGACTAGAATTGTCCGTGCATGAGGCCAATAGAGAGACTGCATCTGCCGAGGTGAGACTGCAGAGGCCAGGTGCTGCCGGTGGGCTGGCATTCAGGGAACCACAGCTTTGATTTTCATAGCGACCAGGAAGGCGTGGCACAAAGAACCCAGCCTGGGACCAGGACTGGGATGCAGTGATGTGTGTGAAAAGGCTGAGCGCTTTCCATATGCATCAGCTTCAGCAACTTCACGGGCTTTGATATTGCTCATGAAGCAGACGGGGGACACCAGTAGAAGGGTCAGCGATGGGAGCAGCCTCTGTGGGGGTCAGATCCGAAAGATTGGGATGGGGCTGAAGAAGATGCTAATTGAGAACTCTGACCCTTGTGACTGTGACCCAACTCACTGTGGAGTCAATGAACTTGGGCTCTTGAACCAGGTGTGTGTGTGTGTGTGTGCATGAGAGAGAGAGAGAGTACTTCAAAAACCAAGAATCCCATAAGGACAGTGGGAGGGTGCCCTGCCAGAGGCACCCCCACCCTTAAGGAGCCTCCCAACTGCCATGCCTTGTCACCCACATTGCCGTTGTGTTGGAGGGGAAAGGCAGGGTACTTGCGTTTGCTCATTACCCAGCAGGCACTGTGCCAGATGTTTTACATACATTACCTCATTTTCATTCCACCCCTCTTTGTCAAGGCTTCTGTAGTAGTGACAGCATTCAGTGGAATAAAGAAAAAAACCTTTCCAGCCTTCACAGTGTTGCTGGACCGGGAAGGTGCCATGGGGGTGGTTGTAGAGCAGGGGGCAGTATGAATCTGATTATGGCTTTTTTCCCCCAGTGCTCGTCATTAGTACCCCCACCCCGCCCCGAGCTGTGCAGAGACAGCTGCATCAGCCCACCCCGAGGAACTCCACTGAGAGAGAGGGAAAAAGCCTAGAAAGGGAATGGAGGGGCCTTGGTTTCCTTTGCCCCTCTGGCAGGGGAAGGCCTGCCAGGCTTGAGTGGGGCTCCTC
This sequence comes from Catagonus wagneri, assembly GCA_004024745.2. Lineage (NCBI taxonomy): Eukaryota > Metazoa > Chordata > Mammalia > Artiodactyla > Tayassuidae > Catagonus > Catagonus wagneri. Next base: position 12,861,801 of record PVHT021183528.1, on the reverse strand, counting down.
ATAGTCTCTAGGTTTTTGGCTGTGAGGGCAGAGCCTCTGAGACATGGCGACCTCATGGAGGCAGGTTGCAGACAATGGCCAAAGACTGAGACAGCGGCTATCCCCACCCTTTCTGCGTCATCTCTGTCAGTTGGGATGCCTTTGCCTGCAAGTAAGTCAATCAGGAAGACTCAAGGAGTTCCCTGGTGGCCTAATGGTTGGGGACTTGCACTTGTCATTGCTGTGGTGCAGGTTTGATCCCTGGCCCCGGAACTTCTGCATGCCATGGCTGCAACCAAAAAGAAGAAAGAATGACTCAAGCTGTAGGCATATTTATGGTTTATTGAATAAGAGGCCTGCAGGGAGGAGGTCAAAGGTTGGTTTTGTGGCTCAGAAATGTCGTTAAGAACCCAGGTTTGGGAGTTCTCTTGTGGCACAGCAGGTTAAGGATCCAGTGTTGTCACAGCAGCAGCTTAGGTCACTGCTGTGCCTCAGGTTCAGTCCCTGGCCCAGGAACCTCCATATGCTGTGGGTGTGACCAAAAGAACCCAGGCCTTTTCTCTCCTTCTGGTCTGCCTCTTCATCATGTTAGCTTTTGATCATGGGCTTGTTACCTCATGGACCCAAGGTGGCTGCCACAGCTCCCGGCTTTCCATTCTCAAATGCAAACAAAGGCTGGAAGCAGTGCATGAGCCAGTTTGTCAAGAAAGAGCTTTTCTTCTTCTTTTTTTTAAACAAACTTTCAAATTTTATTTTAGACAAAACTCAAATATAGTTATTTTTCTTCACATTCAATGTTAATCAGACTCCTCAAAGCACTCCCCAAAGAGGGACCCTTGCCCTCTTTGGGACCCCCTTCTCTGGTTCAGTAAACAATGTCACTGGATGGTCATTTAGCAGCATTTTTCAAAAGCTCACTTATGTGGAGTCTAATTTTTATTTTTTATTTATTTTTTTTTTTGCCTCACTAGTCTCTTATCTCTGATTTTATTTTTTTAATTACTTAATGAATTTTATTACATTTATAGGTGTACAAAAAGAAAGAGCTTTTCTGCTATGTCTCTCTTTTTTATTAGTGAGAAGAGAACTTTCCCAGAAGTCTCCCACAGAACTGGGTCACAGGGTCGCTGCTAAGTGTGAGGGATGCTGGGACAGTGCGTATCCCTCATGTAGGGGAGGTGGGTGGAAAGGGGTGGCAATGGCTGGTATGTAGCCCGTCAGGAGCATCTGCCACACCTGCCCTTTCCAGGCACTTGTCCCACTGCTCCCAGGGAACACCCAGATGGCAGAATCGTGGAACAGTTCTAAAGTCGTGTTTGACTCCCTCCCCTCAGCCCTCCAAGAAGCCAGTCAGCTGTTGACTATGTGTGCAGGATACACTAAGGTAGACCAAGAGGGTGGAAAATGCCCAGAGAAGTAGGCATTATTATTCTCTCTTTTTACAGATGAAAGTGAAATTTCCAAAAAGCTAATACACTGGTCCAAAGTATGTAGGGTACGTACCTAGTGAGGGGTGGTCCTGGAATTGAAACCCAGGTCAGTGTGATTTTAGACTTCCTGCTTTTTCCAACCTTTAAAGCTGACGTGTAGGCCCAGCTTATATCCTTCTCAAGCCTTCTTTTTCCGTGTAAAGAGAACAGATCAGATCAGACCATGAAGTGTACACCAAGTGCCGCTGGGAGCTGCAGCCAGGAAATGCGGCTGGCGCTCAGGAAGGGCGAGCACCTGGGGACAGGGTGGTCAGAGCCCCCCCGGAGCCAATTCATTAGCCTCTTGGTCCCAGCAACGGCACCGGAGAAAGTCCTGACACACCTGTGCGAGGAGGGCCCCTTCTCTTGAGCTGCCAAGGGTGAGATGCTTCTACTTGCCAGTGTAGACACTTGTCAGTGTAGACTGGCTTCCAGAATGGCTCAGGGCAGCTGCCCAAGGAGGGCCACGTGCTGTCCCTCTGAATTGCTGGGGTGGATTCTCTGTCAGTTGCTACAAACAGTCCCTGTCTCTGCTGACAGTTACAAATGGGAGGCAAGAGAGTGACCAGCAGGCAGGCCTCACAGGCTCCCAGGGCAGCCACATGGCCAGACCTCAGAAACCGGGGATGACGTCTCAGAGCTACAAGTGTCCCTCTATTTCTTGTTGTCTGTTCAAGCCTGGCCTCTGCGGTGGTGATGAGAGCTCTCTCCCACCATCTCCTGCTTCTGCGGCCACTTCTTCATGGCGAGGGGACACTCGATGCGCCCCCTCTTCCGTGTGTGTAACTCCTGGGGGCGCTGTTCACATGGTCAGTTTGTGCAGCCTTCTTGGCGGCCCTGATAGCTGGGATGTGCAAAGAAGATAGATTCTTTTTTTAAAAATTGAAGTATAGTGTGTTTAAAATATATTAGTTTCAGGTGTACAGCAGAGGGATTTAGTTACATATATACACGGACGTGTAAATAGATGAGCGATAGTTAGGTAGATAGATGTATATATATATATTCTTTTTCAGATTCTTTTCCATTATCAGTTATTACCAGATGTTGAGTTCCCATCATGGCGCAGTGGAAAGGAATCCAACTAGGAACCATGAGGTTGTGGGTTCGATCCCTGGCCTCGCTCAGTGGGTTAAGGATCTGGCGTTGCCGTGAGCTGTGGTGAAGGTTGCAGACGCGGCTCAGATCCCACATTGCTGTGGCTGTGGCGAAGGCCGGCAGCTATAGCTCCAATTAGACCCCCTAGCCTGGGAACGTCCATATGCCTCGGGTGCAGCCCTAAAAAGACAAAACAAAAACAAAAACAAGAAAACAAGATGTTGAATATAGTTCCCTGTGCTCTACAGTAGGTCCTTCTTGTTTATTTTAGGTATCGTATGGAAGAAGATACAGGCTCTTTATTGTCTCTGAAGCCAATCCGATCTCATTCGGGAGCCCCACCTTACAGGGCCGCAGTGATAAAACGCGTTCAGTCCCAGCCGGCGGGGTCAGTGTGAGTCAGTCATTTAAACAGCCAGTGATGTAAAGGTCAGCCTCTTTGGGCTCATCTGGCTTCTGCTCGCATGACTCCCATAGTTCTTCTCTCAGAGCTCTTCCCTGTCCAGCTCTTTTTAAAAACGACATATGGGGATGCAGACAGCTGGGGCTACGTGACCTCAGGAATCTGGGGAAGGGGGACTTCTGGGTCTGTGCCGGTCCTCAGACACGTCCTGGCTGCCATCCACTGAGATGGGGCTGGTCTGTCCCATCCCAGGGCATTCTCTGGGTATCTGCCACTGAAGCCCGTAGCCGACAAACTTGTCCGTTTTTCTTTGGCCCTGATGTCAGGGCTTATCCCCCACTGGGCCTTTGTCTCACTGTCCATCTTACCCCAGGCCTGTCTTCGCCACAGCCTCAGCTGCGGTTGGCTTGCCCCTCTGGTGGCCCAAGGTGCTTAGATCTTCCATGTCTTCCATCTGGGATATGCCGGGCCTGACTGCTGGGGACTGTCCACCAGCCAAGAGCTGAAGGAGGCTCCAGCACGCACTCCCGGTCCCCTAGGTCTGCCCATTCCCCTTGGCCATCTTAATCCTGTGAGGCCCTCTTAGTTGGCCCAGTGCCATCCTGAGTAGTGGTTTCTCTCCTTCTAAAATCCTAATCAAGAAGGTGAAGACAGGAGTTCCCGTCGTGGCACAGCGGTTAACAAATCCGACTAGGACCCGTGAGGTTGCGGGTTCAATCCCCGGCCTTGCTCAGTGGATTAGGGATCCGGCGTTGCCGTGAGATGTGGTGTAGGTTGCAGACGCCGCTCGGATCTGGCGTGGCTGTGGCTGTGGTGTAGGCCAGAGGCTATAGCTCCAGTTTGACCCCTAGCCTGGGAATCTCTATATGCCGCGGGTGCGGCCCTTAAAAAAAAAAACGGAAGAAGAGGTTGGAGAGAAACCTCACCACCCTCGGCCCTAGCACCACCCTCAAGACAATGGGCACATCCCCACTGAGTTTCTGGCGCAGAGTGTGGAAAATCAGGAATCAGCACATGCTTCTGAACCTGCACTTCTCTTTCTGTTTCCGTTCCTGTTCTCATCTGCAAGGAGTGGGCGTTCCCCTCCCTCTGGTGTCCGCCCACCGGGTCGGCTAGGTGACACTCTTCATTTGCTACCGGGGAGAGAGGAGTCAAGAAAAGCCTCTCAAGTCTGGCGCTTAAGACTGCTGTGTCAGAGTTCTCTTGTGGCGCAGCTGGTTCAGGGTCTGGCATTGTTGCTGTGACTCGGGTTCCATCCCTGGACCGGGAACTTCCGCCTGCCCGCGGGTGTGGTCAAAAAATGACAACAACAAAACACTGTTGTGTAGCCGACAATTTCATCCTGGATGTCAGAACCTGGATTGTTCAGATTCCTGCTTCAATAGTCCTAACCCGCTCTGGGTGAACTGGTGTCGCTAAAAGGGAGAGAGGGGAGGTCACGGTTAGAAAGTGCAGAAGAGGAAACCACAGCGACATATCTAGAAATGAAATCTTTACACTTCCCTCGTCCTCCTCTCCATGCCCTTCTCTCAGCTTCTGGCTGCTGCCTCTGCCACCAGCAGCTGCCTCACGTAGCCCACATTTAAACTCCAAACCAGTCACTGCTGAGTGTGGGTCACTCCTGCTGGGCAGAGCTGTGGAGAGGAGCTGGAGGTCCCCCAGGACACAACGCGGCCACCTCGAAGGAGGCTGCGTCCCTTGGGAGTTTGGAGAACAGAGGCCTTGGTAGGGGAATTGGCCAAAGATCCAGGAAAAGTCTCCTTTCCTTGTCGGGCCCTAAATTAGCCAGCATTTTTTTTTTTAATGTCTTTTTGCCTTTATCTAGAGCTGCACCCGTGGCACATGGAGGTTCCCAGGCTAGGGGTCTAACAGGAGCTATAGCTGCCGGCCTTCGCCACAGCCACAGCAATGCGGGATCTGAGCCGCATCTGCAACCTACACCACAGCTCACGGCAACACCGGATCCTTAACCCACTGAGCAAGGCCAGGGATCGAACCGCAACCTCATGGTTCCTAGTCGGATTTGTTAACCACTGAGCCACGACGGGAACTCCAGCCAGCAGTTCTTTTTATAAGGCAATTGGTGAAAGATAGAACATCTGAGACAGTCATCGGTCAGAGGGTTTTTCAAACAAAAGCTGTTTTATATTCTCACACTTGATTAACATAAAGTTTCATCAGAAAGTTTCTGCTTTAGTTTCTAGACACTCAGCTGGTGAGGCCTCTTGAATTGTTTCGGTGTCTTAGAGGAAATGGTGACTCCTACACATGCACACACACACACACACACACACACACACACACACACACACACACACTCTCTCTCTCTCTCTCTCTCTCCCTCTCCTCTCCATCTCTCTCTCTCTCTCCCCCTCTCGGGGCATTCCTTAGGCACAGTGCAGAGCAGTCAATGCAGAGTTTGTCCCCAGATGAGCTCAGAGCTTGTGCCTGGTGTCTCCTCCTCTGCAGCCAAGTTGATGCACTGCCCTCTCTTATACCCAAGATGATGGACAGTAATGTAAAGATTTTCCATCCCTTTTTTTTAGCTTCAATGTTTTTATTTTTATTTTTTCAACTTTTTATTAAAGTATAGTTGATTAACAATACTATGCCAATTTCTGCTGTACTGCAAAGTGACTCAGTCATACATATATATACATAAAACATTTTAAAATTTATTTTCTGTCATGGTCTGTCCTAGAAAATTGAATATAGCTCCCTGAGCTATACAGTAGGACCTTGTTGCTCATCCATTCTAAATGTAAGAGTTTGTATCTACGAACCCCAAACTCCCAGTCCTTCCCACTCCCTCCCCTCTCCTCCTTGGCAACTGCAGGACTTTTCTCTCTTTTGAGTCTGTTTCTGTTCTGTAGATAGATTCATTCGTGCTGTATTTCAGATTCCACATAATGATATCATATGGCATTTTTCTTCAACCTCTCCTTTCTCATTTGATGCACTGAAAACTGGGCTGGCTTCCTCTGTTCTCCAGTTGAGATACTGCAGCAGAGCATGCAGACCCTCCTGTGCCCTCCCCTGGTTGCAATTTAGATAATTATCTCTTCGGAAGAAGAAGGCCCAAGCCACATACACGTTCACCCAGGGACTATTTTTCAGCCTGTCTTTTTCTGCATTTCCAGGTGACAGGGAGCCAAGGTCCCTGTCCGTGAAGTAGACAGTCCTGGGGTCCTCTGGCTACAGCAACTAACATGAAGAAGTGCTCCTCTGCAGGAAACCCAGGGGACTCCACCTGCAGGCACCTCTGCCCCCTTTCCTGGGGAGCACACTTGGCCTTTAGGAGCTTTCATTGACAGGGAGCAGCAATAGCCCATGTCAGGTCTGCCCATTAACATACGAGGCCTGCGGTGCCCCAGCTTGGGGTCCCAGGTGGTCACATCCCACAGTGGGAAGGACCCTTGTGTGGAGGGCTCACCCACCACGTGCCAGAGGCCGGGCCAGGTGCGGTCAGTACAGGATCCCAACTCCTCGGGAGGGTCAGGCAGGGCACCTCCCAGGGGAGGAACCTGGGGTGGCAGCTGTAGCTGGCTTCTCCGCAGCTCACCCTTTAGCCTCAACTATTTTTTTTTTTTTGTCTTTTTGCCTTTTTTATCTGGAGCCGCACCCGCGGCATATGGAGGTTCTCAGGCTAGGGGTCTAACAGGAGCTGTAGCCGCCGGCCTACACCACAGCCACGGCAACGTGGGATCCGAGCCGCGTCTGCAACCTACACCACAGCTCACGGCAACGCCGGATCCTTAATCCACTGAGCAAGGCCAGGGATCGAACCCGCAACCTCATGGTTCTTAGTCGGATTCGTTAACCACTGAGCCACGAAGGGAACTCCTAGCCTCAACTATTAAACAACCTTTTTTTTTTTAAATAGTTGCTTAGCCTCACCTACCAAGAGACCAGAAAGCCACAAAGGAAGATGTGAGAAGTAGAGACTGCTGTGGAAAGAGAGTCAGACTAGGAACCAGCAGTCTTGGGTTGAATTCCACCAGCTCTTATGGAGCAGTTATTGTGTGCCCAGTCTTGTGCTGGGCAGTACAAGAAAGCAGAATAAAGCCTTGGAGGGAGTTCCTTGGTGGTCTGGTGGTTAGGACTCAGCACTTTCACCAGGTTCAGTCCCTGGTGTGGGAACTGAGATCCCACAGCAAGCTGCTATGTGCTGTGGCCAGAATAAAGTAAAATAACATTAAAAAAATTTTTTTAAAGCCTTCAAGGAGTTCCCGTCATGGCTCAGTGGTAATGAGCACGACTATATCTGTGAGGACACAGGTTTAATCCCTGGCCTCGCTCAGTGGATTAAAAGATCCAGCGTTGCCGTGAGCTATGGTTTAGGTCATAGATGCAGCTTGGATCCCACCTTGCTGTGGCCATGGTGTAGGCCAGTGGCTATAGGTCTGATTTGACCCCTGGCCTGGGAACTTCCATATTCCGTGGGTACAGCCCTTAAAAAAAAAAAAAGACAAAAACTAAAATTAAAAAAATTTTAAAATCCCTCAAGCAATGCATAACTCTTGGACTGACTGGCCGTACAGCAGTGTGGCTGTCAAGGGCCAATGAGATCACCTTCACCACTTTTTAAGGTACAAATTGATTTATATAATAACTTTTCTATAGTAGTTCACAAAGCACTCTCACGCACATTATTTCATTGGATCCTCACAACTGTCCTAGGAAGAAGGTATGAATTACACCCATTTTACAGATGGACAAACTGAAACTCAGAGAGGTAAAGGGACTTATGAAAAGTCACAGCGCTAGGGCTTCAGAGGGCACAGTGCCCCCTCCACTCCAGCTCAGGAACTTCAGTAGCTGCAGCAGCTCCCGGCAACTTGCTAGAAATGCACATTCCCAGGCCCCAGCCTTCCCCAATCAGAAAACCTGGGTGTGAGGCCCAGCAATCTGTGTTTTAACAAGCCCGCGGGGCAATTCTGACACACACTCGAGTTTGAGAAGCCCTGAACTAGGGCAGTGTCTCTCACCTTTGACATACCTGCCCATCACCCGGGATCTTGCTAAACTGCGCGTTCTCCGTCAGTGCTGGGTAGGGCCTGTGATTCTGCATTTCCGACCGATGCCCGGCTGATACCGGTGCTGTTGGTCCACAGGCAGTGCACCGAATAGTAGGAGTCACCTGGGAAGCTCGGGTCAAAGGCAGACTCCCTAGCTCACTTCCAGAGCGTGTGATCCTGCAGGCCTGAAGTGGGGCCCAGGAACCTGGACTTCCGCGAACACCCAGGTGATGCTGAGACAAGGAGCCTGAGGCCCTTACTCTGAGGCTCCCTGCTCCAGAGTTCAAGCTTCCACCCCAGGACGTTCAAGGTCTTCCTCCTCATTTTCAAAGGTTTTCCTCCTCCGCTCCTCCTCTCCGCTGGCCCTGAACCACCCATCTGATCTCCTGCCAAACTGTGGGTTAAGGGGTGCGAGTGGGAGGCCATCCCCGAGCCAGCGGGGCCCTCGGTTCCTCAAAATAGGTCAGGAGTCTGGCACAGACCAGGCTCAGCGGCTGCAAATAGAAACCATCTGTTGGGCCTGTGCTTTGAGCTCTGCCACCCACTCCCTCCCTGGGCAGAGGAATACAGAACTCAGAACCCCGGTGGGGGGTGGGTGCTACCATGGGTGGGGCCTGCCCTCCCCACACACTCCCCCCAAGTCTGCCCGCAGAGGCGAGGTGGCAGATCCGTGTCCTCTGCCCCCACAGGAGGCTTGCAGTGTGGATTGGTCATCAGGCGACCTTGCTGTGTGACCTTGGACAAGTCACTTCCTCTTTCTGGGCCTCAGTCTGTGAAATGAGAGGTTGGATTTTAGTGGACCCAAAGGTTCACTTCTGCGCCGGCGGGCTGCGGTTCTGTGAAGCCTTTACGTGTCAGAACCACGTGGAAGAAAAGTTGGGTCCATAGGGAGACAAGTGTTTCCTTCTCTCTGCTTTCTGCCTGTGTCGGATCCTGCAAGGTGGGCTCTGGTCCTGCAGCTCCCCAGAAAGGAATGGACCAGGTTTGTGATCTGGCAGCACCAAGGGCGCTTTTGGAGGCTTTGAGGGGAAGGGACAGGGTCACTCTTCCCTCTTCCTGTCCTTTTCTTCCTTTACTCATTCATGTGTTTAGTAATCATTCATCAGTACTATATTAAGCTTAATGGTAAGTCCTGGCAAAATGGAGAAGAATGAGACCTAGTGTCTTCCCCCACTGACATCCAGTGTGGTTGCAGAGCAAACATGGAAAATAAGAGACCCGGAAGTTCTCATCATGGCTCCGCAGAACTGAATCTGACTAGCATCCATGAGGACGCAGGTTCGATCCCTGGCCTTGCTCAGTGGGTTAAGGATCCAGTGTTGCCATGAGCTGTGGTGTAGGTTGCAGACACGGCTCGGATCCTGCGTTGCTGTGGCTGTGGTGTGGGCCGGCAGCTGTAGCTCCAATTGGACCCCTAATCTGGGAACCTCCACATGTCGTGGGTGTGGCCCTAAAAAAATTTTTTTTTTTTAAAGCAAGAGACCCTGTGTCAGATCTGAGTTCAGATGCCAGTTCTTCCGCTTAAGTGACCTCGGGACAAGCCCAGTTGTATCTGTAAATGGTGATAATAGCTGTATCCGTTTCTTGGGGTTATTATAAGGGTACAGGATGTAATGAATGTGAAACGCTTGGCTCCCAGTGAGCACTGAATAAACGTAGGTGATTGTGATTAGTGTGATGAGCTGGAAAAAGAAGAGCGCAGGGCAGAATCCGGGGACTTGAGAATCTGGCACCTGCCCAGTTCAGGGGCCATCATGGGGAGATGGGAGGCGCTCCTGAAAAGCCTGGAGCAGGAAAGGCTGGCAGCCTTCTCCTCACAGGTCCAGTCCCGCTCAGCAGAACTGGAAACGCTGCGGGGATTCAGGGCAGAAGCCTGCTCCAGGAATAGACTCCAAATCTGGTGGACTTGCGTCAAGTGATACGCAGGTGCAGCATCCATGGGTGCTGGATCTGAATCCCGCGCCTGTTGAGAAGGTGCCATCCCAGTCGTGTTCATTCCCCCTAGACTTTGATCTGCTCCCCGATAGTGTGAGGGAGGTAAGACGAAGCTTAACAGAGGGGAGGAGTGCCCATGGCATGCTTGAGAAGACTGAGGGGCTTGCCCTGGAGGCTCTGTGAGTTGGCCTGGAACCTAAGAAGCCCACATTTGTGAGGGATGGAGAAAAAGCCGGTGGGGTGACTCCAGATCCTGGCCTTCCATGGTCCCTGGGCGTCCCAGCCAGAAACTCCTGGGTGCACAGGTTCAGTTGTTTCCTTTCCTCTCCTTTCCTCTCCTCTCCTCCCCTCACCTCTCCTTGTCTCTTTTGGGCCGCACCCACGGCATATGGAAGTTCCCAGGCAAATGGTCAAATCGGAGCTACAGCTGCCAGCCTACACCACAGCCACAGCAATGCAGGATCTGAGTCGCATCTGTGATCTACACCCCAGCTCATGGCAACCCCGGATCCTTAACCCACTGACCGAGGCCGCATCCTGCGGATCGAACCCGCATCCTCATAGATACTAGTCGAGTTCTTAACCCCCCAAGCCACAGTGGAAACTCCATATTCTTTTCTTTAGGATGTGACTTTAGGGGGCTAATTGATATTCTACCAGCGCCGTCCAATAGCACTTTTTTTCAGTGGTGGAAATGGTCTGTAATGGGTGCTGTTCAGTGATGGTAGCCAGCAGCCACAGGCGGCTGGTGAGCTCTCAAGATGTGGTCAGTCTAACTACCACTGAATTTATATTTTGATTTCATTTTAATTCATCTGAGTGTAAACAGTCCCAGGTGGCTAGTAGCTGCCCTAGGGGCCAGCGCGGCCTTGGCTTACTCTTAGGTGCATTAGCTGAGGCAGGTCTTCCTAAACGCCGGTATCCACAGAAACGTGCCTTCATAATACACCCCTCAGATGATTCGGATGCATAGCTTGGTGAGGGACTCACCAGGCCCAGGGTCTGATCAATGCCATAGTGAGAGAAATGGTAAAAACCACAGTCTCTAGTTGTCTGTCCGTCTTGATGGCCTCCACCACTTCTTCTGTCATCTCGTTTCCATTGCACTTTAACTCTAGCCCAACCGCACATTCAGTGATGCTACACTAGGACTTTGAAACTGGCCACAGTGAGAGGATTTACAAACCTGGGCTCCCCACCCTCCCTCAGAGAGCTGAGTGTTAGCCATTTACCGGCACCCCAGCGCCCTAGACCCACTGGTAGGTGCGTTCTTTGAGCATGTGCCGTTCGCCAAGTACTCTTAGGCACTGCTGATACAGCAGTGAATGGAAGTGACAAAAATCCCTGCCCTCCTAAGAGGGGCCCAAATCAGAGAGCTGGTGGAGGGTGATGGCACGTACTTGAGGAGGGTCTCATCAAGAGGTCACTTTTGAGAAAAGACCTGAGGGCGGTGAGAGAAGACGCCTTCCAGGAAGCTCCCAAGGAGCTCACATTGCAGGTAAAGGGACCTGGGTCTCTGAGTTTGGCCTGGGTGGAGTGGGGCAGGATTCGAATGGAGGTCCCCTGGCTGCAGAGCCCTCCCCCCAGCACTGCTGAGCTGTGGCCACAGGAGCTCTGGCCTGGGGGTGGATCCGGGTCAGCGGGCCGGCCCCCTCTGCCTGCGCCCCTACTGAGATGGGCCATGCCATAGGGTGCAGAGAGCTCAGAGGCAGACCCTAGAGGGACTCTTAACGGGGCCCAAACCCAGCAGATTTAGCAATCAGAGAGCATTTAAGAGAGAACACTTGTGGGCCAACTTCTTCATGCTGGGAATTTCTTGAATGGCTTACAGTAGCCTCTCAGAAGTCCCAGCAGCCAGTGAGAACCCAGGAAGACCATGAAATGGCAGAGTTGGAGGGTCTGGCCCAAAAACCTCCTGTGGGAAAAGAAGGAGGGATCTGCCCGAGGGTCCCCAGCGAGTTGGTGGCTGAGCCAGCCAGAACGCAGGTTTCTGGCCCCTTTCTTCACCCTGGAGGTTCTCAAATTGGGTTCTGCAGTACAGCCCCAGGATCATGGCTTGAAGGTGCTCCCAGTTTCCCTCTGGATTTGAACGCAAACAGCTCCACCTTTGCGCATTTTACTTTTCGCAGTTCTAAGTAATATTTAGAGAAAGTGTCCTCCTGCTAGAAACTGCTCTACCCTTCATTTTACAGAGGAGGAGACTGAAGCCAAGTAATCACTGCCTGATCTGACGAGCTTCTCAGATCAGCCACTCCGATCTCAGTGGCTTGTCCACCTCTGCTCCCTCCAGTTTGGGAACAGGCACTGTGTCCCTCCAGGTGTCCAGCCCTGGGCTCAGGAAAGCAGAGCTGACTCAGAGATGGAGGAGGACCCATTGATCAGCTCTCGCTCAGGGACCCAGAATGTTGCAGACGAATGCCACAGAGATTTTGATGACAGTATCTGTCATTCATTAGAGTGGCACACCTTTGGCAAAGCCCTTGTCCCCAGTGTTGTCATGTCTCATCTTCATAGGGATTCCAGGACGGAGGTGTGGCTGCTACCCACATTTCACCGAAAAGGACACCAGGCCTGGAGAAAGAAGGTGCGTTGTCCCAGGTCGTACGGATAGTGACCTAAACAAGACTAGAAATGTCAGCCTTCCTCTG
>PVHT021183528.1:12805944-12848251 GCA_004024745.2 Catagonus wagneri | reverse complement strand
GATTTAGCCCTGAGCTGCCCCCGCCCCTGCTCACCTGAGTCAGAGACAGGAACGAAACTGCCCTGTACTGTACGTTGTTTGTGTTCCAGTTAAGGGCTGAATTTTAGCGATCGTCATTAGAAGGTGCACCCGCTGGCCCACAGTAAATCATTCTGGGGATTGGAGGACGGGATACAGTTTGTCTCCACATGGAGTGTACATAGCGATTATCTCAGAGGGGAAAAAAAAAAAGCCTGCCTCTGTTTCTTAAGAGGCCATAAGGGCCATTCAGTTGCAAAATGAATACTTCTTCCTTCCGGGCCCTCCTCCTCCTCTCAGAGGGAGACCAGGATGGCCCTGGGCCCAGGGAGAGGCCGCCAGGGAGCAGGCCCAGCAGCCTTGCACATCTGGAAGCCAAGGCCTTTCCCTCCCTCCTCCTGCCCCCAGCCCTGCCTCCTCCTCCAGAGCCTGGCCTCCCCGAAGCAAACACAAAATCGAGGCAGAGCCTCTCTCCCTTCCAGGAGAAGGGGGAAAGGTAGAACCAGTGTGTGGCAACTGCCCCCTCTCCGCCCCGTGCCAGACACCCTGCCAGGCACTTTGCATTTGGTACCCTCATTATATCTAGTGAGCTGGGTGGTACTGTTTGCATTTTACAGATAAGAAACTGGAGTTCCCGTCGTGGCGCAGAAGTTAACGAATCTGACTAGGAACCATGAGGTTGCGGGTTCGATCCCTGGCCTTGCTCAGTGGGTTAAGGATCCAGTGTTGCTGTGAGCTATGCTGTAGGTTGCAGATGAGGCTCGGATCCTGCGTTGCTGTGGCTGTGGCGTAGGCCGGCAGCTACAGCACTGATTAGACCCCTAGCCTGGGAACCTGCATATGCAGCGGTGCAGCCCTAAAAAGCCAAAAAAAAAAAAAAAAAGAAACCGAAACCTTTGGATTCTTTCTGATTTCCCAAGCCCTGCCAACTATTCAGTTTCTTTACACTTTTGTGCAGTTCCCTGTTGTGGTTCAGAGCACGCAGAGAGGAGCAAGAATTTGCATGGAGAGGCCAAAGAAGGTGAAGACGCCTATTATGTCAGAAAGAACAGTAGACGACGAGTCAGAAGTTCTTGGCCGAGGTCTTGGCTCAGCCACTTTCATAGCTTGTGACTTTGGGCCAGTATCTGAAACTATCTGAGCCTTAGATTAGTCACATAGCTACCATATATTTTCAGTGGGGCTGCAGTATCTGCCCAGCTAGACAGCTGCACTTGAGGTCGAATGAGCTGATGTCGAGGTGGTGTCTGGAGAGGGTCTGGATGCAGATGGGCTTTCAGGGTGGTTTTGCAGGATCTAGTCGCCTTGTTGATACTGTGTCGTCAGTAATAGGGGACTCATTAAGCCCCAGCCTGAGGGCCATACTGAGTTCAAGAGGCCTTGGCATCTTGGTGACAAGGAGTTCAGAAGAGAGGGGGCTGCCTGAGCGGAAGGACAAACACTGCAAGGGCGGGCTTGGATGCAGAAGGCCTGATGGGGTGCGGGTGAGGGCCGTCCTGGGGGCGGGAGTGGGGTGTCAGCTCAAAACCCCAAATCTCACTAAGCTGAAGTCACAGGTCTAGGGGTGGGGGCGGGGGAGAATCCCTGAGGGAGACTCCACCAACATCACATCCAAGGACCTGGACCGCGGTGCCTGACCTTGGCCGTCACCCTCACCCCGCCGCCACGGTGGGGGAGTCTTCAACCAGAGTCACTGGGAAGCTCCTGCCAGCAGGCATCCGGGTCCAGGCCTGGGGTGGGGTGCGGCTGTGCAAGAACCAGAAAGCGCTGGATGGTAAGGTCACTTACACTCTAGAATGAGAGAGGGAAAATAGACACACCTTAACGTATGTGGCCAAGCATTAAGCAGCAGTGTGGGAAGGCCTAAGGGAGATGGCAGTTTCCCTGAGAGCTGCGGGCATTCTGCATGTCAGCAACCCAGATGGGGAGGCATTGCCATCCCCGTGTTACAGAGAAGGAATGTCGCTGGCCAGGTGTCCAGTAGGGACTCTCTGAGCCCAGCACTTATCTCTGTTGCCATACGATGTCTTTATAATAAAGTAGAAGAACTCTCTTATCTTGGGGCCCGAAGGCCGTCTATTCCCATCTGTTGTTCCATGTTGCCCTTCACCAGAGGTCATCCACCTGAATCTGGAACCCTTCTGGGGATGGGCAGCTCATGACCTATCAAAGTTAACTTCCTTTTCCGTCCCAGGCAGCTCTAACCATTAATAAAATCCTTCGTTTGGAGACTGTGTCTCAGTCTGGTGCTGACCACTCCTGAAAGGTTTAGAGAGAACCTGGCGTGTGTCCTGTCGCTACTGCAGTTAGCTGGGCAGAATCCACCAGGATCTGGGCTGGTCTTGAGGGCCAGGGACAAAGGGCAAAGGACCAGATTTTCAGGTGACCACTTGGCTGCCACCCTGATTTCCCTTTGAGGACTGAGCAGTCCCTCTAGTCTCAGCCTAGGCGCGGCCTTCTCCTCCCTCTGGCACAACAGGGAGGAGGCTTTTCCCTTCCCTCGCTGCACACCCGTGCATCTGACCTCAGAATGAAGTCAGCCCCTTAATAACCGTGGGCGGAGAGGTCAGACCTCTGGGACCTGCAGATGCTCCACTCTGGCTGGCCCACAGTGTGTGCCAGTGCCAGATCTGACCTCCCAGGTCCTCCAGCTATCTGTCTGCCACCCTCCAGAACAAACCCTCAGCACTGGCCAGCCCACACCCTCACTGCACCGGTGGGGCCAGATGCATGCTCATAAGTTCCCTCTGTCTACTGCTCCCCATCCTCACCCCTGCCCAAGTCAGTGATTAGTAGCAGGGGCATCTTTAATACAGATTGAATCAACGCTTTACGTCTGACTCCTAAAGTTTATTGGGAATCCAGGAATGATTTTGAAAAGATTGCAAAGAAAAAAAAAGATCACAACCAAATGAAATGCACGGGAGCAATATAGTGCCCAATCCTGGTTCAAAATATGGAATAGCTATAAAAGTCATTTTGAAAATTTTTGAATATTGGCTGAGTATTAGATGATATTGAGAAGTTGCTGATTTCCTTAGTGTGGTGATAGCGATGTGCTTATGTAGGAAATTGTCTCCTTTGTCGGAAAGGCATGCTGATGTCATAAGGGAGTAGGAGCCATGCTGCTGGCAGCTTCCTTTCAAATGACTCCACAAAACTGAAAAACAAAACAAAACAAAAAAAGGGCGTGCATACGCTCACACTGAGGAAAAGAAATGTGGCACAGTGTTTATGGTAACAAACCTAGGTGGGGGGGGCCTACGGTACCACGCTCTCAACTATTTTGTGTTTATAAGTATTTCATAAAAACTTGAAGAAAACATAATGTGAGTCAGAAAGAACAGGTTCACGTGAACTCTGTGCTTGCTCTCCGCCTGAACTTGGGCTGAGTCTGTTTCTCACCCTAGTAGATCCCACCTCGTGGGGGATGGTGCACAGTGCGCAGAGCTCTCTGGGCGTCCAGTGCTGGCAGTCGGCCCCCTCCTCCATGAAGCCTACCCTGATGCCCGCTTCCCTGACCTCTCACTTGTCAAGCCTGGGTTTCATCTCCTCCACTGGCTCGTAGGACATTTGAAAGCGAGGTCTGAGTCTGGTGTTTCCCAGGACACCTGTCCATCGGCTGGGCTCTCAGAAGCAACAGTGGTACCTTATCTCAAATAGAACCTTATACCTACGTATCTTACTGTGTTTCTTAAAACAACCACATAGAGTCAGAAATTATGGGCTTGGAGTTCCCTTCGTGACACAGTGGTTAATGAATCCGACTAGGAACCATGAGGTTGCTAGTGGGTTAAGCAACCCACTTGCTCAGTGGGTTAACCTCCTTGCTCAGTGGGTTAAGGATCCAGCGTTGCCGTGAGCTGTGGTGTAGGTTGCAGACGCGGCTCGGATTCCGCGTTGCTGTGGCTGGCGAAGGCTGGCGGCTACAGCTCCTGTTAGACCCCTAGCCTGGGAACCTCCACATGCCGCGGGTGCGGCTCTAGATAGAAAAGGCAAAAAGACAAAAAAAAAAAAAAGAAATTATGGGCTTCATTTTAGAACATCTCAGAGAGGCAAAGTGTTTCCCCAAGGCCAGTAGGAGTTAGAATGGGGAGTGAAAACCCGGGTCCGCAGATGCCCGGTCCAGCGCTCTGCCAGGCACACTTGCTGTGGCTTCGTGTGGGGTGAAGGTGCGGGCCCAGTGACGAGGAGCGGTCACCACCAGGGCCCCCTGGCGTCCTTCCCCAGCCCTTCCAAAGGTCCAGGGGAAGGATCAGCCCCAGCCTACCAGCCGATGGGGAGAGTCCAGCACCAGGTTCGCTGAGCACAGAGCCTTGTCCTCAGGTCACACAGCCTGTTTTCTCCAGGCTGCGCCTTTGGAAGGGCAGTCAGGTTCAAGCCAGGCCCTGAAGGCTAAGGTTGGGCCGGGCAGACACGGGGACAAAGGCATTCCAGGCCAGAACTGCACCAACAAAGAACAGGAAGAATGAGCAGGCTTGCCACCTCCTTTCTCTTGGGGGGACTGTGGAATCTAGAATGTTCTACCTGAAAAAGACAGTGAGTCGCAACACTCCCATATCAGATTGAATATTTGCCAGGGCCACATACCAGCACAACCGTATTTTTCATATTGTATTTTTCTTTGAATTGATTCATTATTTTTTAATTTCTCTTTCTTAGTACTAATATCTGTGAAATCATAGACTTGGCACGCAAGTTATATTTTTTTTCTAATGCAAATTCAAATAAATATGTCAACTAGTAAAATTAAAAGCTTGGTCTCTGTACCGTAGAAGGGGGTCGTGTGTGACCCTCTGGGACTGCGCTCTGGGCATCGCTGATGTCATCCTGACAGAAGTTGGTTGGAAGGGCTTGCCTGAGGTCACACAGCCAGAGTGACTAACCAGGCTCCCGCCCAGTGCGCTCGCCTCTCCAGCAGGACTTTGTGAACAGCCTTGGGCAGAACTCGGCAGAAAGAGGGGAGCCGGGGGGGGGGGTACAGTGTGAGCAGAGGCTGGGAGGAGAGTGACCAGGGGGTGGAGAAGAGGGGGTGGGAGCCGGAGCGCCGCCCGAAGAGCTCTGGGGTTCTTCTCATTGGAGCTGAACTTCTCCCTTCAATAAAGAGGCCTTTGTGGCTGAGCTTCTGGCTTCATTTAAATCAACCCCAAAGTTTTGTTTTCAGGCAAATTCCCAGGGCTGGTTTCCTGATTGTGGGGTGGTATTTCCTTTTGTTTTCCTCCCCTTGGAAATTTCACGTGAGGAAATTTCTGTCCTGAGATGAGGCGGGAGACTCAAGTCACATCAGGAGATGTGGCAGGAAGGGGAGGGGATGAATAATGGCAGCGCTGAGCTAGAAGCATGTTCCCGTCACAGAGCATTTATCGAGCTCCTGGATGGGTACTTGCCAGTGTTCATTGAGCTTGGATGCGAGTCTGTCAGAAGAGCCCCTACTTGGGCTCCATCTGCCGTGGCACCTATTCATAGGGCTTTCATAGGAGGCACCATCCTACGGTAAAGCTGGACTCCCCAGGGCGTTGCTCCATCACCCACGGGTGCACATCCGTATTCTCCATGGTGTATGCAGTCAGGCCCAGTTGGTCGGTAACTGAACCCTGTATCATGGATGATGGGTGGGGATTCCATTCTCTAGGACAGGGACTTGCAAGCGTCAGTGAGCTTCTCTGTCACGGGGGTGGGGAAGCTGGACTGAAATACCTATTTCTGGGCCCCATTCCCCAAATATTGGATTCAGTAGGTCTGGACTGGGACCCAGAGATCAGCATTTCTAACAATTGATGTGAGCAGCTCAGAAACCTCCCTCACCCTGGGTGATTTTGATGCAAGTGATCTGTGGGACTCACAGTGAGAGACCTTGCTCCAAAGGCCAAGAAAAGACTCCGATTTCTAGTCAGGAGACTTGTGTTCCTGGCCCTTCTCATTAGCTGTGTGGCTTTGAGTAGGTCACTTAACCTCTCTGGGTCTGGTGATGATGATGATGATGGCGATGGTGATGATGGTGATGATGGTGATGGTGACAACGATGATGATGGTGATGATGGTGATGGTGATGATGGTGATATGATGATGGTGATGATGGTGGTGATGATGATGATGATGGTGATGATGGTGATATGATGATGGTGATGGTGACGATGATGATGATGATGGTGATGATGGTGATATGATGATGGTGATGATGGTGGTGATGATGATGATGATGGTGATGATGGTGATATGATGATGGTGATGGTGACGGTGATGGTGATGATGGTGATGGTGAGGGTGGTGATGATGATGATGATGGTGATGATGGTGATGTACAGGACTAAGAGATTTCTGAGGATGGACTTGTGGATTAGAAGCCTTAGACTCAGAAGAGGGTATGCTAACGGGTGGTTGTGTTGCACATAGAGGGGACCTCCCCGACCCCTCATTGTCAGAAGTGTTCGCTCTCTGGGTGAGCACCCCGCCTCCTCTGTCTACACCTCCCATACTAAATTAAGCAAAGTCTCTGACATGCAGGAGGCAGCCCAGAGGTGTTGTTGGGCAGATGGTCTGCTCTGTCACATGGCCTGTCCTTTGGGGTGACAGGACCCGCCATCCTTTCTGGAAAGTGTTTCACTGAAAGCAGGACATGCCAGTCTCTGCTCTTTCGGGCTTTATTGAAAGAGTGGTTCCTCCAGCACAGGGCCGGGCACCCAGTTCTTGGCGGCCCCTCTCCCTCTTCCTGCATCCTGCGGGCAGGCGCCGGGCCTTGCTCACCCCCCTCCACCCCCGCACCCCTGGAGGCCAGCTTCCCTCCCGCACGTGCTCAGCCCAGCCCTTGAGGAAGCAGTGACCGGCCTGACCCTTGTCTCTCCTGGCCCCTCACAGATGTCCTGGCGTCCGCAGTACCGCAGCTCCAAGTTCCGGAACGTCTACGGCAAGGTGGCCAACCGGGAGCACTGCTTCGACGGCATCCCCATCACCAAGAACGTGCACGATAACCATTTTTGCGCCGTTAATGCCCGTTTCCTGGCCATCGTCACTGAGAGTGCGGGAGGTGGCTCCTTCCTCGTCATCCCCCTGGAGCAGGTAGGAGCCCCAGAGCTCCCTAGCCCTGGTTGCAGCCCCAGGGCGGAGAGAAGCCCTGTTTGGTCACTGTTGGGCCTGTTGCTCCTATTTCTCTCAGCCTCTTACTTTTTATCTCCTCATCCTGTATCCAGTAGCTGTGCATTCCCTGGGGTTTTCCTGGGAGTCACCAGAACAAGTACGGGCCGGGGTCCAGGAGACCTGAGGTCTGTTCCCAGAGCTCACCCAGCTTGGACAGGTCACTTGCCTTGAGGAACATGGGGTTCCCATTAACTCTGAGGGATCGCATCATCTGATTTCCAAAGCCGGATCCAGCTTTACAGTTCTGCGTCCTGGATGTCCTATTGGCTTGGAGCTGGAGGGGATAAAGAGCCAGCACAGGGAGTTGCCATCGTGGCTCAGCTGAAGTGAATCCGACTAGGAAACATGAGGTTGCGGGTTCGATCCCTGGCCTCGCTCAGTGGGTTAAGGATCTGGCGCTGCCATGAGCTGTGGTGTAGGTCGCAGATGCAGCTCAGGTCTGGTGTTGCCATGAGCTGTGGTGTAGGTTGCAGACATGGCTCGGATCCGCGTTGCTGTGGTGTAGGCCGTCAGCTGTATCTCCGATTAGACCCCCTAGCCTGGAAACCTCCACATGCCGCGGGTGCGGCCCCCAAGACGACAAAAGACCAAAAAAAACAAAAAAAACAGAGCCAGCACAGGCACGTCAGGCATCTCCAAAAATGGTACACTCATTAAAAAACAACTTTTTGAGCTCTCAGTTGAGGAACTAGAAATAATTTACCTTCTCCATCATCCCCCCATCTCCCCTCTAAAGGCCCCCCCCCCTCCGCTTCTAGGGCTGCCTTCGTGAATATAACAAATTAAATCTGCAGAACCTAGATCATGAAATTTTGAAGCTCTGCCATTCAGGCAGAGTCCCTGGAGGCCCGTGGGAGGTCACGTGCCTCAGAAAAAGTGCTCGCTGTCAGTCCCGCTTGTTTATGGCTGAGCTCTCGCTCCCCAGCCTGACTCATCTCCACTCCCACCCTCCGAGGAACACTCAGGGAGAGGAGGAGGTACATGCCAAAGGAGGCCTCGGTGCTCCAAACCTCCGTCAGTGGGTGGTGGAGGGTAGATTTTTCCAGTCTCACCTACCCCACCACGGGGGAGCACACATTTAGGAAAGCCTTAGGCCAGATTCTCACTTCCATCGAAGGGGGCAGCTGCAGTGACAGTGACTCAGAGTCTGATGCACAGAGAGGTCCAAGGAGCTGTGGACTTGGCAGTGGGAAGTCTAAGTTCTAGTGGGATCTGCCAGTCACCGATTGTGAACCCAGGCATGTCACTTAACCTCTCTGCACCTCATTTTCCTGTGATGGTAAAATGGGCATCTTTAGTCTCCTTCCACCTGCATCACAATGTTGGCATCGAGGCAGGTAATGCACAGAGAGCTCTCATTTGAGAGCCACACAACATGTTAAAGACATTTGGGTACCTTCCTGGGAGCAGCATTTGCTCTACTTGGCGACTTTGCAAATGCCCTCAGCAGCTCTGTTGCATTGGTAAGGATTCTGAAATGTAGCTTGCCTCCTCTCCTGAGCCAGATGGGCTCAGATATCTGTCCACTCAGGGACCAGCTCAGCTTCAGCTGCAGCAGACCCGAAGGTCCCCAGCAACATGTGGACTGGTTCTTACTGGGGCTCCAGCCTGTTGCCAGCACCCTGCCATATTCCTCTACATGGCTTACAAAGGTCCACAGTCAATGCCTCACACCATCACAAAAATTAATTCCAGATGGATTGAATATCCAGACATTAAAAATGAAAAGAAAAGCTGTAAATGTATTAGAGGAAAATAGAGTATTTTTAAAATCACACAAGAAGGAAAGGCTTCCTAAGCCAGATAAGAACCCATAAAACCATAAAGGAAATGATTAATAGATTAGAATAAAATTTTAAAAGGTAATTTTTGTACTGCAGTGAGACAGGTAAGCAAAATTAAAAGGCAAACTACATAACTGAGTAGAATATTTGCAATATGTAACAGACGAAAGATGCATGTCCAAAATATACGAGTTAAGAAAAACCAATAAGACCCAATAAAAAAAAAAGAAAAAGGAACCAATAGAAAATGGGTAAAGGATATGAATAAGCAATTCACAGAAAACAAAATATATCTCTTACCCTAGTAAGTAGAAAAAGACAGAAAAAGATTTAAAAGAGTCATAATTGTTGGTATTGCCAAATGTGGCAGGGAGCAGGCACTCAAATATACTGTCAGTGTATTTGATGTGTTTATTTATTTTTTATATTTATTTATTTATTTTGCCTTTTGTTTTTTCTTTTAGGGCTGCACCCACGGCATGTGGAGGTTCCCAGGCTAGGGGTCCAGTTGGAGCTACAGCTGCCGGCCTACACCACAGCCACAGCAATGCCAGGATCCTTAACCCACTGAGTGAGGCCAGAAATCGAACCTGCAACCTCTTGGCTCCTAGTCGTATTCGTTTCTGCTGTGCCACGATGAGAATTCTATATTCGATGTATTTACACGTCACTCTTGGTGAGATGTAAGTGGAGGTAACCTGGCAATATCTATTAACGTTTCAAGATGTGTTTCCACTGGCCCAGTAATTCTGCTTCATGGAATCTGTTCTACAGAAATACTCCCAAGTATATACATTTTTCAAATCTGCAGCATTTTTTGTGCTCGTTTTTTTTCTATAAACATCCATTTTTTCATTTCCTACAGAAATCAAATTTCTCAAATTACTTAGAAGTTTCTAAACACCTCCCAATTTCTGTAATGGTACCAAAAGGTTTTATACCATCCATAGCACTGCCCTGGAACGGGATCAGATTTCATAAACACTTCATGGACAGCAGAAAAAAAGGCATCTTTCCAGAGCATGAAGTCTCTCTGTATATGGAAACATATGTATCTGTACACATACATGTATATTCAGTGTACACATAGCTTTTCAACTTTATATGTTCACATTCTGTAATGCATTTTGTTGAATCTGATTAGGAACACACTGATAGTGATGGCGCCCCTTTTGGTTGGTTTCTGTTCTTTTCTCTCATTTCAGGAAGTTTTCACTTTTCATAGGTACTTGATAATTTGTGCAGCACTTTTTATGATGGTGAAAATTGGAAGGAATCTGCAGGTCCATCAGTAAAGAAACGGGTGAACAAATAAGGGGGCGACCACACAAAGGGGTGCTATGCGGTCACTGAAGGTGAGGACGCAGAGACGTTGTTCTCAAGCGTTCAGCCTCAGAGTCACTTGACATTATTGAGGACCCCAAACAGCTTCTGCTAATATAGCTGTAATCTATTAATATTTGGTATATTCACAATTAAAAGGAAGTAATTGCAAAAATATGTATTCTAAGCTTTTTTTTTTTTTTCTAAGGCCGCACCCGCGGCATATGGAGGTTTCCAGGCTAGAGGTTGAATCAGAGCTACAGCTGCTGGCCTACACCACAGCCATAGCAATGTGGGATCCAAGCCGTGTCTGCAGCCTACACCACAGCTCACGGCATACTGGATCCTTAACCCACTGAGTGAGGCCAGGGATCAAACCTGCAGCTTCATGGTTCCTAGTTGGATTTGTTTCTGCTGAGCCATGATGGGGACTTCAAAAATGTGTATTTGTTAATTCAGCTAATAATAAACCCATTTCACATCCTCCCCAAAACATAGTTTTATGAAAAATAATTACATTTTTAAAAAAAATTAACAATGACATTGCTCTATACTTTTGCAGATCTCTTTAAATTAGTCTGACTTAATACAAGATGCCTAGATTTGCATATCTGCTTCTGCATTCAGCCTGTTGCAAAAGCGCACATCGTACAGCCTCTGGAAAATTCCGCTGTACACTCCTGAGAGGATGAGAATGAAAAGACACATAATGCATTATTATGAAGATGGTTTTAACCCAACAGACTCCCTAAAAAATTCTTGTGGATCTCCGGGGTTCCCCAGACCACACTTTGAGAACCACTGATATAGCAGTTATCTAAAGAGAGAAAAAGTTATCACCTACTGTTAACTGGGGGGAAAATAAGGTAAAATCTGATTAATCCCATTTAAAAATATCTATCTAGCCATCCACCTGTCTGGAAAAGACTGGGAAAATATACACCTAATGTTAGAAGTGGTTATCTCTGGGTACTGGGACCATGAGCACTCTTTCAGTTTCTTCTTTTTCCGTTGCTGTATTTTCTAAAGATTTTTTTATTGGCAGACTTAATGTTTTGTGCTTTAGAAAAATAAATAAAAGCAGTTTGTGGACGTGAAGAGGGAGCCCCTGAAGTTTCAGAGGCCAAATAGCCCAGAGTGGAGTCGTGCACTCTTGTTATGTGTGTGACAAGTGTTTTCTCCCAGAGAAACGCACTCTTAATGAGCCAAGGGGAGACAACGCTATCAAGATGCACGTCCCCATAGCAAAAGTGAGGGACTGGAGAGTGGCAGCAACGCAGCGCCTGGATCTGAGTATTTTGTTTAGTCCGAGGCAGGGCCCCAGTGGCAGACTCTGGGGAACAAGGTCCTGCCCCCCAGAGAGAGGGCTGCTTAGGGACAGGGCTGACTCCTGCCTTCCCGGCTGCCCCCTGTGGTCAGGGGCCGAGCCCGCTCTTGGGGGCCAGCTTATCTGAGGGGCTGAGGGGCAAACAAACAGCAGTAGAATAATGCCAAATCCAGAACCCCCTCATTAGCTGTCAGCAGGAAAGATGAGTTCTTTCATGTTGGTCAATTTTCTAGGAAGAAGGTTATGTCATTTCAGTTCCAGGTTTTTTTTTCTTTTCCCCCTGTTTAGATACAAATCTCTCTAAAAACAGTTTCCTATATTATCCAGCACAAACACAGGAAAGATTTTGGCCACGTCTTGGCGAGTCCTGCTCACGGCTTGGAGCGTGATCCTGAGCTATGAACTCACAGTGGCACACTTTTGTCCCTGCAGCGCCTGACTCCAGACTCTTTTCCTGAGCAACCAGAAGGCCGCAGAACCCTGTCAGCTTTTGTGGTTCTTTTCTGAATCTTTGGCCGTCTGCTGTCCCCTGTTCTTCCCCTTCCTTTCTTGCTTGAGAGATTTGGACCCGATGAGAATAGCAAGCCCGGCCCCCCAAATCCCTGCCCTGAGCCCGAGCCCGAGGCCCCGTCTTCCAAGAGCTTCTCTTCTTTCCCTTCAGTTTCACTCAAAGCCAGCTTTCCTGAGACATCAGTATTTGGGATTTAAAACTTTTCCCCAGGGTAGGAAGCCCATCCAGGGCAACTACAAACTAGGGTGCTGCCTTGCCTGTGTACAGCGCTCCAGTCCAACAGGCTCTGTCTTACTCAGTCCTCTTGGGGCTTCAGTAGAGCCATCCCCATTTTACAGATGGGGAAACTGAGGCCACAGGGACAGGTAGATGGTCGGTCAGCGCAGAAGCTGGACCTGGAACAAGCTCACTTCTTTCTGAACCCGCCATTCTTTCTGCCGCCCGTGACCCTGGTGGACAGATAAGTTCCGGCTGGGCTGGCAGATCTCGAAGGAGTGGGCTTGTCGATCCCGGGGCTCCTGTTCAGGCTGCTGCAGCGACGGCCGGAACCTGCTTTTTCTCCCTAGTTAGCATTCAGCCACCAGCTCTCTTCTCTCTGGAGTGGAATGTTAAGCTGCAGATGGGGGAGCAATCAGCACCCTGATTGCCTGGCACAGCTGGAGGGGCCTTATGAATATTCCAGAGACCAGGCACGGTGCCCAGAGGCCTGATTAACCACTTAGGCCTCCCCAGCTACACCGGCCCTCTCCTGCTGCACTTGCACCAGGCCCATGTCTGCCTGCCGCTTCCACATCCAGGCCACGAGCCCGGAAGCAGTCTGGCATGCTTAAGCTTTAGCTAGCTACCTGCCACCCCGCTGACACCTGGTAGGAAGGAAAGAAACCTGGCCGGGGCATCAGGAACCTGGAGTCTCCTGGTAAACCGGCAGTTCTTAATGCTGCTTGTCCACTAGAGCCTTTGAGGATCTAACATACCAGCTCTTTTTGAATCTCACCTCAAGTCCCACAATAAAAGTACAGTTATTCTTCCTATTTTACAGATGAAGAAACAGAGGCTTGGTGAAGTCAAGCGACTCCTTCAAGACTATACAGCACATAGTCGCAGAATTTAAAGCCAGGGCTCCCCTAGCCTCATGCCAGCGCACCCCGCAGAGGGACAGAGAGAGACATGTCGCTAGATGTGCCTTGTATTATTATCAGTCATTTGATCATCTCCAAAGGATTTCCTTGAACATTAATTCAGCTTCTGTGATGTGCTGATGCCTCACGTATTCATCTTTTCTAGAAGCCAGGAGAGCGGGCATTTCCTAGACAGGGGAAGCTTCCCCTCTGAAGGACAGAAGCAACAATTTGGGGCAGCAAAGAGAGGTGGTGGAAGGAGGTGGCCTGGAGCAGGGGACCACACACGAGAGCGTCACTCCTTTAGTCACGGGGCGTGCACTGGGCACCCAGCCCTGTGCCGGGCACTGGAGACCCAAGTAGCATTAGGTCTTGTGTCTGAAATGTGCAGAGGGCCTCCCATTGGTGGGCCGGGCAGGTGGGAGTTCTCTGAGAGGATCCTGCCCATGTCTTGCTCGAGGGACCAACTCCATGGTGCATGGAGGGAGCTGTTGCACGTGTCCATCTTAACTGCTTCCTGCCAGCACTTCAAAATGATGGGCATTAATTGCATTCTCCAGGAACTGGAGTCCCTCGTTAATTTATGTTCAGATTTAGCTGCATACAATATAAATGACCCAATTCTTGGGTTGGGATACTGGACTTGGTCTCCAGAAAGGGGTCACTCCTCCCTACCAGTATAAGCCCTGTGGGCCTTCTCTTTGCCCTTCCACATCTGCTTAGTCTCAACAACCTAGTGGCAGAAAATTTCCCCGTGCTGCCTTGTCCTCTTCAAGCCCGATCACCATGGCCTCGTCTTGCTTTTTCTCCTGTCCCTGGTATTCAAGGGTGGAGGCCTAACCAGGGCTGGACAGCTGCCCCTGGTCTCCTCAGCCCTGCAGGGGTGGGTGGCGGAGGCGGGCTGGGGCAGAAAAGGCAGCCAAATCCACAAGACCTCTCAGTGAGGAGAACGGAGCCCTGGAACAGGAGAGCAGCACAGAACGGGACTAAGAGATCAGGTTCTGGAAGCAGACGGGTCTTGCTTGAAGCTCTGCCTTGCCACTCAGTGGCTGTGTGACCTTAGGTGAGTCACTTAACCTTCCTGTGCCCTAGTTTTCCTTTCTGTAAAACGATGGGGTTGGACCACAGGATCTCCAGAGTTCAGTTTAGCTCTCACATCCTATTCCCTTCTAACACCGTGTTATGCAAGTGTGTCCTCATTCATGTGCGGGTAGGCCCCGTGCAGAATATAAGAACGGCTCTTTCTTATTCCTCAAGGCCCATCTCAAATGAGGCCAGCTCCGTGAGGCCTTCCCCACCCCAATTGGAGGCATTTTATGTCTATAGCTTAGAGTCCTGTCTATATGCTTCCTTCTCTTTTAGGTGGTTGGTCCATCCATCTGTCCATCTATCCACCCATCCACCCACCCACCCACCTATCCATCCATCCACGCATACACCCACGCACCCATCCATCCCACAAATGTCTATTGAGTGCCTGCTGTTCTGGTCACAGTTTTAGAATCGGGGATGCCGCAGTAAACAAGACCACGTCCCCGGCTGCATGGAGTTTGCAGTCCAGTTAGCTGCCTTGATTAGCCTGAGAGCCCCTGAAGGTGGGGCCCTGTCTGATTTGTCCGGGGCCTGCACACAGTCTGGGGCCAGCCCCAGCGCAGGTCTCGAGACGCTGGGCCCCATCTCCCCAGCTGGGGTGTTCTCTCTGCTGGTCCCGGAAGCCATTCCCTCCAGGCCCCGGGACAGTGCAGTGCCCCGCAGGGGGCCTTCCCAGACTGAAGCAGGGGCCGCCTCCTCCCCTGAAGAAACCCTTAGAACAGTATTGCCCGACCCCGCTGCTCTGACTCTGGCATTGAACCCAGACGCTGGCAGACCAGTTAGCTCCATGACTCACAGTACGTTTGAGGCCTGACATTAAAAGAAGGAGGGGGAGAGTGCCCAGCTCAGTGCTGAAGACTGTAATCAAATCAGACTTTTTTTGCTCACCCAGAGCCTCTGCTTCCATCCCACATTTCTCCATCGCTCTCCCCAGCGCTCCCCACAGTCAGCGCTGCGCTTCTGGGTCCTTCATCTCTCCCATGAAAAAGCCCCCGATCTTCATCCCTGCTCCCCTCCCCAGAGAGGTCTCCCCT
Source organism: Catagonus wagneri (assembly GCA_004024745.2). Taxonomy (NCBI): domain Eukaryota; kingdom Metazoa; phylum Chordata; class Mammalia; order Artiodactyla; family Tayassuidae; genus Catagonus; species Catagonus wagneri. Next base: position 12,832,910 of record PVHT021183528.1, on the reverse strand, counting down.
CTCCTGAGGAATTCGGAGAGCCTTTTCCAGATCCATTTTTCAGATCTTTCCTCAATCGTTCTTTGTTCTTCAAGCTGCCTTCTGCTTGGTGCAATTTGCATCTCAAAGCCTGTGACAGCCCGCGTGTACAGTAACTGACTTTGGGAAAGGGGGAGAAGGTGCTGGAAAGAGAGAAAAGTCACAACTTCATTCCATTTGTCTGAGGCCTGAGATTGACAGCCTCGCGTGGTGCTTTTTTCCTTTTTTGGAAGAATGATGGCTTATTTTTGAGCAAAGTGAAGACGAGGTCTTTAGCAGAAGTGGAAGTGTTGCTCGCTTTTATTTCTCAGTTACGTGATGGGGCTTCTCTCTGGACTGACAGTACGCTTGGCTCAGGGATGCAGCCTGGCTGGGGGGGATCCTTGGGTCAAAGAGTCCATCCCTCTGCCTCGGGGCCAGGGCTTCCGCTAGCGTCATTCTTCTCTTTCCTAGCAGAGCCAGTGAGGCTGGAAGGAACAGGGCCTGGTCCACTAGGACTCTGTGAACTCGGGCCACGCATGCTACCCTGCCCACAGGCACCAGCCTGGACTCCAGACCAGTTTGCCCATTAGCTTGGTCTGCTCTCCCATTTTCCTTCTAAAGGCTGGAGACTCTGCCCCTGTAAAAATCATAGCTCCATCCCTTAGCTGGGAAGCTAGGCTTGTAACCTCTCTGTGCCTCATTTTCTCTATTTGTGAAATAGCATTGGTACTTGTTTCTTAGGTGCTGTAATGATTAAACAAGCTGCTGTGTCAAGCGCTTATTAGCACATTAACCCGGCACATAGTGTGTGCTCTGGATGCAGGAGCCAAGGATGATGATGCCAAGGGCCTCACCCATCCCCTCCTCTTCCTCAGTCCACCCGGCCCCAGAAATCGCCCGTGGGCTCCTGAGCCCACAGTTAGAAAGCGAGGAGGCTTGTCTTCGGCCTTCCTTCTACTGTCTCAGTTGGTTGGTACAATCCCTAAGCATTTTTAGCAGTGAGGCGCCGCCCTGCCTGGAGGAGGAGGCACCTGTAAGCCTCCAGGGGGGCGCACTGATGTAACTGTACTGAGTGCCTGGGGGAAGGGGATCTGGGGAGGGGCCTGGGCCTGCTTCGATGCCCTGATCAGGCACCTCTGCGGTCAGCTTGCCCACCTGAAGTCCTCCTCTCGGCCAGGATTAAAGGAGATACGGCAGGCAGAGGCTTACCATAGTGTCTGGTGTACGGCCATGCTCAGTAAACCCGCTCTGTACTGCTTCTCTTATTACAACCACTGAGCGTGAGATGCTGTGCCCTGAGCCTGAGGCCATACGATCCTCACAGCCCATGCCCACCTCCCCGGTCCCCCAAATCCAGTCTCACAGGGACACAGTGCCAGAGTCAGAAGAGACTCAAGAGATCCAGGCGCCAAGAAGTGTCTTATCCAGCTTGGCGCAGCATGCCTAGACGGCCCCTGTGCTTTTTCCCAGGAATCCTTGCTCTTAGTCACTTCCCAGAGCCCCAAATCAGACCTACTAGGGTGTTGGTGACGACAGCGCCTCCTTTACCAAAGGAGTTTGCACTTGGTTACGGTTACAGTGAGTTTCAAGGAGCCCAGATGCTTAAGACCCAAAGGAAAGTGTTGCTAACGGGGGAATTTCACAGACTGCAGGGGATCTGTTCACACAGGGCAGCTGTCCCCATGCTCTATTCTGTCGCTAAGACCTTAGTTTTAGAAACTCCCTCCTCCTCTGTCCTGGGGCTCCCACACTTCATGGAGCAAAAGTGGTACAGGGTTCGCGAGGGGCATGGGGGGCGGACTGCTCGAGGCAGAGCAGCTCTCTGGGGACCAGTGGGGCCCTGAGGCCTTGGCCAAGACCCCTGCTAATTGGCCCCCTCTTTTTAACTGCTTCCAGAACCAATGAGTGTGTTTTAGCTTCTCCAGAGAAACTCCAGGCCTGATTTAGTCCTCAGGCTGTTTCCTTTCCAAGCTAGTCTGCCTCAAGTCCTTACCCCAGCCCCAGCCTCATCCCAAGGCTCTTAAGGAGCCGGGCACCTTGATTGGAATGGGGCGAGAGAGATCACAGCGCTCAGCCTCTTAAGACAGGAGTCTGCTCTGTGGCCTCAGCTAGCGTGATGCTAGCCTGTCCTCCCTGCTTTCCTCTCTACTCAACCAAGACCTTGATTTTAGTTGCTAAGCAACCTGTGCCTAAGTTTCCAAGTGGGTCATCCCTCAAATGAACACAGGAGGGGGAAGGCAGGGGTGGCAGTGCCTAGAGGTCTGCCTTTTATAGATGGAGACGCTGCGGCCCAGAGAGAGCAGTGGACTTGGTCAAGGTTGCACAGCTGGTTAGCGCTCCGTGTGTCACATGAGCAGTTGGGGCAGCAGACTCTCAGGATCCCATTCCCCTCTCCCCACCCCCACCAAGAGAACCACCCAGGCGGCGGCAGCAACACCTTAAGGACTTTTCATGAGAGGCTTCCATCTACCCAAGACAGGGAAGCAGGATGCCCAGTGATGAGGCATGAAGGCTCTGGCGTGGGTTGGCCTGGATTCAAGTCCAAGGTCCACCTGTGCTTTGGACAAGGGACCTAACTGTCCTCTGCCTCAGTTCCCTCATCTGCAAAATGGGAGTAATGCTTAGTCTCAACCCTAAGGCTCTTGTGAGGATTCAGCGAGGTGTCACATAAAGCCTGGGAGGGTGATTGGCACAGAGCAAGCCTCTGTCTGTGTGTGGGCTTCCCACCCGGGGCGCCAGCCAGCCCCCTCCGCCCCCTGCGCCCCACCCCCGGGCTTACTCCTTTATCTCAAGGGAGTTCAGCCTCAATTTTATCAGGCTTAGGAGGTTACACGTCTAGAACAAGTTTTCAAACTTTTTCAACCCTGAAACATTTTATTCAAATAAAATAGGCTCTTAACTTCTGAGGGCAGCAGGATAGACCCATTTGGCTGTTGGGAGAAGCCTAGGGACCCCTCTGTGGAACAGCTTTTAAGTACACAAAATAAAATATATAGGACTACAAAGGAAACCAATTTTATTGAAATTTAGTAATCAAAATGTACATTAGAAGTGTGACATAGTAAGTCAGTGTGCTTTTTTTCTCTTTTTTTGGCCACCTTACTTTTACCCAGAGGCATCAGAGTTCATAGTCCAAAGTCCACAATACAACCGATTTATCAACAGCGTCCCCGTGTACTCAGTTTTTCTTCCTCCTACTGCACAGCTCTGGAAAAAAGAAAGTGTCTGTATATTTTTCACAGCTAAGAAGCAGCAGTGTATCTGGGTGTTCCCAGGCAGTAAAATGAGACTTAATGCTCAAAGGCAGTAGAGCTTTTTTTTTCTTTCTTTTTTGGCCACCCCGTGGCATATGGAGTTCCTGGGCCGGGGATCAGGTTCGTGCTACAGTTGCGACCCAGCTGAGGCAATGCCAGATCCTTTAACTCGCTGTACCAGGCTGGGTATCGAACCTGTATCCTGGCGCAGCAGAGACACTGCTGATCCCGATCCGCCACAGCGGGAACTCTAGTGCGCTTTTATATTAGTGCATTAAATAGTGTGATCAAGTGGACAGTCTTATCAGTACCGTAATTTCAAAGCAGTGATGAGCATAAACAGTATCTGAGATGGCAGTAACAGGCCAGGGCGATCTGTGATTCTATTGATGAAAAAGTTACAGGTTCTGCTAATGCTTCCGGGGTTTGTTGCTACATTTATAAACAAAGGACATACTGAATTTCAGTTAGAAGTTAGTGAAAATATAGATGTGGTTTTTCTCCTAGTCAGGCTCACAGACCTCCTAAAGGGTCTATGGACCCAGGTTAAAGACCCCTGAAATAAAATCACAGGGAGGTTATAACCACATAAAATCAAACAAGCAGAACTGCTCTGGTGGAAGCTTGGTGGGGCAGGGGCAGTGCAGGCTTCCTGAGCACCCCTACACCCGTGATACACCCCCAAATCCTAAGCTTTGCTGGCAATGGGGTAGCCTGACTTCTCTGCCTGGTTCTTTGTGACCTTGGACAAGTCCTTTCTGGGCCTCAGTTGCCCCATCTATGACATAACATGCCAAACCCGTTGTCCTCTGAGGTCTTTCCTGTCCGGCTCTCATGTGCTGGGAGTCTGTGTTTCTCCTCCCCTGGAGACAAAGGCCTCAGAAGCGTGGGTCTGCAGGAGCCCTGGACCGGGGACAGGGAACAGCTGGGGCCAGGCTGGCCGGCTCCCAATTGTTCAAGGGAGGAGGAGGAGTTGCGTGGTGCTCTCCAAAGTGACAGCTGGGTGAGCCTGGCTGGGGGCCTCATCCTCGCCTGCCATCTGTGCCTCCTTCCAGAGGGGAGGGGGGTGCGGATGGGGCCCGAGGCCAAACAGCAACCTGGTTGGGAGGGGGAGGGGCTGCCCGAGAAAGAGCCCGGGAAGAGCTTGGTTGCTTACTCTTGGGTGCTTAACTCTTTCTACCCTTCCTTTTCCCACCTCCTCTTCCAGAATTCTGGATGGGAGGGTACACGGCCCTGAGTCCAAGCAGGCTACTTCATGGCTATGTGACCTCGGACAACTTACTCAACCTCTCTGAGCTTCACTTTCTTCCTCTGTCCAAGAGACATCATTCCTCGGACTCCTCGTTGGGGTGGGAGTGGGGTTTAAATAACACGGAGTAGATCAAGTACCCCAACATAGTGCTGCTGACAGTGGTGGGCACTTCCTGTGGGCTCAGTGCTACCAGCCATCCCCAAGGGCTTGCACCTGACACGGTGAGAATGCCTGCTCGTTGGAATGCAACACAGACCCCCCCCCACCACCACCACCGGTGAGACAGGGCAGAGGTCTGTGGGTGCTCCCTCCTCCTCAGGCATGGGGACGTGACTTTCCTCCTCTGGGCTGTCGTTTCTCAGCAATGTCCACATACAGAAAATCTTACCTACTTGGAATAACATCTATTTATTAGTATTTCTTTTCAGATAGTTAAAATCTTCATGTAGTTTAAACTTCAAGAGCAAAGGACATATAGTGAAAAGTCTGCCTCTCATACCTAGCTTCCAGTGACTCCGTTCTTCTTCCAGGAGGCAGCCGGTGCTCAGTTTCTCAAATGTCTTTTCTGAAATATGTATGTATATTCACACACACACAAACACACACACACGTCTCTTTTTACACAAAGATGGCATGCTGCTTATGTCGTTCTCTGGGTATCTTGGTTTTTTTCATGTAATTATATATCTTGGAGAGAGAGATGATTCATGTCAAATACAGAACATTTCCTTGTCCATTTTCACAGCTGCACAGTATTCCCTTGTTCGGATTCACTATCACTTGCTGAGCCACATATTGCCTACTGATGAGTGTCTAGATTGTTTCCAGACTCTTACTATCACACACAGTGCTGCAGAGACCAATTGTGGACACGGCTTGTTTCACATATCTGTGGAATAAATTCCTAGAAGTTGAACTGATGGTTTCAAAGGCATGTGCTTTTTCCCAGGAAATGCACACGCACACAGACACACCTGCACACACGCATACCTACACAGTGCAAAAATTCTTCCTGACATCGTAGTAGACGAAGATAGATTTGTAGTAGGTTAAGGATCCAGCGTTGCTGTGAGCTGTGGTGTAGGTTGCAGATGAAGCTCGGATTCTGCTTTGCTAAGGCTGTGGTGTAGGCTGTGGTATAGCTGCCCCCTAACCTGGGAATTTCCATATGCTGAGGGTGCAGCCCTAAAAAGACAAAAAAAAAATTATAAAAACAACTTATAAAATTAAAAACTTTTGCTCATCTAAAGATACCATGAAAAAGTGAAAAGACAAACCACAGATATGGGGGCGATGTTTGCGATGCAAATATCTGACAAAGGTCTGGTACTCATAATATATGACTGAATTTTAAAATGGTCAGAAGTGGGGGGACGAAATTTAAATGGGCATTGCATGAAAATGGATCTCCAGATGGCCAATTAGCTTGTGAATGTGCTCCTTTCTCAGAGTAGTTTTACTTCCCATTTTTTCAAGACTGAAAATCTCTTTATGGGTTTAAGACCTATTTGCTCTTCATTTTTGTGTGAATTGTCTTTCTCCATGCTGTGCCCATCATTACTCACTAGGACGATGCAAATCAAATCATGAGTTACTGCTATACACTCAGCAGAATGGCCATTTAAAAGGCTGACAATGTCAAGTGTTGATAAGGAGTAACTGGAACTCTCCTGCTTTGCTGGTGGGACTGTAAAATGTTACAGCCACTTGGAAAACTATACTGCAGCGTGCAATAAAGTTAAGCAAATGTCTACCCTATGACCAAGCAATCCCACTCATAGGTTTATACCCAAGAAAAATGAGTACATATATCCACACATACAAAAAGACATGTATGTGGATGTTTGTAGCAACTCTATTTATAATAGACCTAAACTGGAAATAACCCAAACCCAAACATCCCTCAGCAGGATAAACAAGTTGTGATAGATTCATAAAATAGAACAGTACATAATATTAAAAAAAAAAAAAGTACAACCCCTGATACCTGCAGCAACAATGATGAATCTTTAAAACATGTTGAACAGAAGAAACCAGACACAGAACACTGCACACTGTATGATTTCACTTGAGGAGTTCAGAAACAGGCAGAATTGTCTGTGGTGTTGGAAGTCAGAATAGTGGTTGAATATGCGGTTAGCATGAGGAAGCTTTTAGGGTGATGGAAATCTTGATTGCAGTGGTAGTTCCATGTATCTGTGTACCTATGTACAAAATTTAAGAAGTTATACAGCTAAGATCTCTGTATTTTATGGGGTATAACCTGTTAATGATACCGGAAAGATGATACCGGGAATCCCTGTTCTTTTTCACGGTGGTCAAAGAATGAAGTCCGTGAACACACAGGCAGCAAGCACGCAAAGTTTTTATTAAAGAAAAGCAAAAAGCTCCCAAGGGCTGCTGGGAGGGGAGCGAAGAGCCCTCCCTGCTCTATTGTCCTATAGGGGTTTTTATCCCTTAAAGATGGGGGAGTACCAACGTGGGGTCCAGAGAGATGTGGTTTTCTCCCATTGGCCTTGTTCAATTACCTGTATCAGTCCTTGTCCAATAGGGCCTTAGGGGTGGAAATGTCCCTGTAAGTTTGATGACTTCATTGTCCTTCTCTTCCCTTGGACTAGGTCACCATTTCTCTCATTCCTTTTCTGTCATTTGAGGAGTGGGTTAGAGATTATGGTCTGTTTGGGGGAAGGCACATTTTCTATAGTAAACAAGTCCTGTGGGGAATTACTCTCTGGAGCCCTTAAACCATAAACGTTAATGAAAGGGCATATCAAAAGAATGCATCGAAGCCCATTCTCCTACACTGACCACCTGAGTTGATATTCTGCCTCATTAAGATGTTCAAGTTCAGACAGAGAAGATATGTGCTTTTGAAATCTTGATTTCATCACCCTAAAATTGTCTTTCATTGGGGTTATAACAAGTTGTGTTCTCACCAGCAAAGTATACCGGGCCAGTTTCTCTACCCCTTGAAAATGAAATTTTACCACACTTTTAAAAGTTTTGCCAAGGTGGTGGGTGGGAAACTTTCTCGGAGTAGCTTCAACCAGCATCTTTATCAAAAAATGATGTTGAAATAGCTTTATATGTTTAAAATCTATTTGTATTTCCTCTTTGTGTGAATTGTCCCTCCATATTCTTTACCCATTTTTTTTGTCCCCTATGGGGTGATTGATTCCTTTCTTACTGATTTAAAAAGTACTTTGGGAGTTCCCATCATGGCTCAACAGAAATGAATCTGACTAGCATCCATGAGGACACAGGTTCGATACCAGGCCTCGCTCAGTGTGTTAAGGATCCGGCGTTGCCATGAACTGTGGTGTAGGTCGCAGACGCAGCTTGGATCTGATGTTGCTGTGGCTGTGGTGTAGGCCGGCGGCTATAGCTCCAATTTGACCCCTAGCCTGGGAACCTCCATATGCTTCGGGTGTGGTCCTAAAAAGCAAAAAAAAGGGAAAAAAAGTTCTTTGTATATTAGGGAAATTAGCCCTTTGTTTAGGGTTTAGGATATATGTTGCAGCTATACCTTTCAAGTGGTGCTCTTTGTACTGGAGATTTCTTCTTTTAAATTTCAAGAAGTCTAATTTACCAGTCTTTGCTCTTATGGTTTCTGGATCTTGAACCGTGGTTAGAAAGTCCTTTCCTTCTCTGAGGTTATAAAGTAGGCTTCCTACCAGACCTTCCAATACTTTGATAATTTCCTTTTTATATTTAAATCTTTGCTTTAGTTGAAATTTACCTTGGTGTAAAGTATGAAGGATAATGCAACTTAATTTTTTTCCAGGTGGTTACCAGTTATCTTAATACTGCTGGATGAGTAATTCACCTTTCCTCTATTGATTTAATATGCAGTCTTTACTACACTCTACATTTCTGCCTGTATTTGGATTTATTTATGGACTGTCCATTCTTTTCTACAGATCTGTCTATTCATGTACCAATGTTACAATGTCGTATTATTAAGGCTTTTTAATATGTTTTAATATCAATCAGGTTAGTCATTCATTCATGTTGTCTTTTCTCAAATGTTAGCTGGCTCTTTCTTGCTTGTTTGTTTTAGTATTTAATTTTAGAATGTGTTTATGTAGATACAAAAAAAGCCTCTGTTGTTTTTATTGGGATTATGTTAAATTCATCGAATAAAGAGAGTGGGCAGCCTTATGATACTGAATTTAACTACCTATGAACATAGTTTACTTGTTATAGACTTTTGTGTCTTTCAGTAGTGTGTTAAAATTTTTCTTCACATTGGAGTTCCCTCTGTGGCACAGTGAGTTAGGAATCCGACTATGGCAACTAGGGTTGCTGCAGAGGTACAGGTTCGATCCCCAGCCCGGCACAGTGGGTTAACAGGGTCTGACATTGCTACAGCTGCAGCACAGGTCCCAGGTGCAGCTTGGATTCAGTCTTTGGTGTGAGAACTTACATGTGTCATGGGTGCAGCCATTAAAAAATTTTTTTTTCTTCACATAGACCTTGTATATTTCTTGTTACAAATATTTAAGAATTTAGCTTTTTTCCTTGCTATTCAGGGCCCTATTTCCATTATATCTGCTAATTGGTGCTTGAATATTTGAAAGCCAATGGTTTCTGGATATTTTCTCATTCTGCCGTGTTCCTAAATTTGCTGATGGTTTAAAGTATTTTTTCAGTGGTTCTCTTGGGTTTTCTAGGGGTATTATCATTTATGAGTACTGATAATTTTCCCTCTTTATTTATAGTTTTTAATACCTATAATATCTTTTTCTTTTCTAATTGCATTGGCTAGTACCTCCAAGAAAATATTAAATAATAGTGATGTCATATTCCTAACTTTGATGAGAATATGTCAAATGTTTGTCTATTAAATACCTTGGGTTGAGAAAGCTTTTTTTCCATCAGTGTTTTATGATGAAACTTCTTAAACACCTCTCAAAGTTTAAATAATTTTGCAGTAAATACCACCTAGATTCTATCATTAACAGCTTACTATTCTTGCAAAACTGAGTGCCCCATTTGTTTGAGGTAGGGAAGGGGCTTCAGAGAGTTTCTTGGGGACATTCTGTACAACTGGCACAGGACCTGGCATATGCTAAGTCATCAGCCAGTGCTCAGATGTACTGAAAGTGAGGCCACAGGCAGCTTCGTGCCCTGCTCAAGGTGTAATGTGATTGTCAGAAGTCAAGGGGAGCTGAGATTTTCGGCCATAAGTTGGGTGGGATGGTGCTGATGGGAAAGGCAAATGATGACGGCGTCCCCACCCCCCAGTGGTCTAATCCCCAGGCCCCAGGGAGAGGGTAACAGCATTTCCAAGAGACTATCTCTTTCCTGACTGCTGGTGGGAATTTCCTCTTTTCCTTTCTTTCTCCATCTCCTGCTCCTGCCCAGCTGACCTCTTCTGGCTGAGCCCCAGACAAAGAAAGGGAAGTGGGCTGAGAAGGTGCTTCCCTCCTCCCTGAATGAGCTCTTCCTGGACAGCTGGAGTGGGCAGCCAGGCAGGCGTGTGGGGCTCTGGGCTGGGGGGCGGGTAAGGAAGGGGCCAAAGGAGCTTGGAGTCTCTCTCAACTCCTTGGTGGACAGGAGGCCTCTGCTTTGTCATTTTTCATTTATACAATTGCAGTCACCTCCTTGAGTTTTTTACACACACACACACACACACACACACACACACACGAAAACAGTACACGGCTTCACGGTCAAGAAGACTTGGTCCAAATCTTGACACTGCTAGAAAATTGTGTGACCTTGGGTGAGTTGCAGCCATCAGCTCCTCCTCAGGGTCCCGAGAAGACCCACAGTCACAATGGAGTGCCAGTCTGGGTGGCAAACAGGCACTGGGGTCCCTGTCTCCAGTCTCGCCCCTCTTGAGTCTCCCCTCACATGCCCTCCCCGACTCTGAAAGCTCCCAAGGCTTCCCCTCCCTTTCCCGATAAGGCCCACACCCAGCCTGGTTCCGTGGATTCCCCCACCCCTCCTTGGGGCTCACCCCTTCCTCCATGCCAACCCCGAGCCCTGGTCTTTCCGACCTCCACGCCCTTCGCCTCCCCTGCCTGTCCCCACTCCCGTCCCCTGCCCCCCGCACGTTCCAGGTCACTGCGATGGGGAAGGCCCCACCCGCAGCCACCAAGCTTCTCCCTCTGGTCTGCCACCTGCTTCTGCTCACACCCTTCCCTGCCCCACGGAGGGCCCTGGCTGTTTTCACACCTGTGCCTGCTACTCCCTGCTGGGCTCCTTGAGGCCGAGGACAATTCCCCTCATCTTTCTATTCCCAACAGCCAAGGGTTCCTCCAGGATACTAGGACGAGATCTTTTCAGATGAGGAAAACTTTTGAGGCTCAGGTTGGTGACAAGTCTTGGCCAAAGCCTCAGGTCTCCCTGGCTAGAGCTTTGAAATGAAGACCCTGGACAGGGGATGTGACAGGTGAGGTCCTGTGGACAAGCCAGGCTTCTGGCAGATCCCATCCCAGCTTCAGTCAGCCTGCTTGGGTGTCTGGGAGCAGTAGCCCGTGAACCACATTGCACTGGGCTTCTCTGTTCACCTGCGTGCTCCTTCTCAGCCTCAGTTTGCCCCATCTGTGAGATGGGAGAGTGCGCTGAAGCCTGAGGCAAGGTGACATTGCCTTACCCTGTAAGACTGCAGAAAGAACTCATTCTGTACTGGCGGGGAAGCAGGTGCTGGAAAGGGAGAGAAACTTCAGACCAGTTAGGTCTGTCTCTCTAAAAAGAATTAGAATATGTAGCCATGAAGTCATAGGCTTCTGGACTTAGAATCCCGACTCAGCTACTTCCTAGCTGAGCTTGAGACCCCGAAATCTTGGAATTCTTATTTATAAACTGGAAGTAATAAATTCTACTTGGCAGGGTTGTTATGAAGACAATAATCACTCACACCTATTGAGCACATTCAGTGGGCCAGGGACCATCCCTTGTCCCACAGTGTTTACAACAAGCCTGTAAAACAGGGGTTGCCCCATTTTACAGATGAGGAAACTGAGGCACAGGAAAGTTAAGCAACTTACCTAAGTCACTCAGCTGGAAAATGATAGAACCAGAAGAAAACAAAGTGATGTGGGCCAGGAGGTTAGCAGGACCTGGCATACGGTGAGCCTCACTCAGCAAGATGGCCTGGGTCGTCTGTCCCTCTGAGTGCCCTGACTTGGCAGTCTGCAGGCATAGCCGGCCGTGGGAAAGGAGGACAGCAAGGAGAGCTTACAGGGGGTCACAGAACCCTCTGGGTCTTGCATACAGTGCAGAAGTGGGTACAGACAAGGTCCCTGTTCTCAGGAGCTGCATAGGCCAGTTACAAACAGTACAGGGACACAAACAATAGACAAGAAAACAATCCAGTCTTTTAAGATGATTTCAGACAGGGATAAGAGCTGTGATAAAGACAATAGCAACTCAGTAATGCAACAGAGACTTGGGAGGAATATATAAGATGGTCAAGAAAGATCTCTGAAAACTTGGATGGGGAGGAGCCAGTCATGTCCAGACCACAGGGAAAATGTTCTTAGCCAGAGGGAGCAGCATGTGCTAAGACCCCAGACAGAAGGAGCATTGTAAGTGAGCAGGAGAGCAGTGGGAGCTGCAGCTGCAGAGACAGGCAGGGCTAGTTACCCAGATCCCTGGAGATCTTACAAAGGAGTTAGGATTTTCACCTAAGTGTGTGGGAAGTCACTGGAGGATGTCAAGCGCAAGGTTGCCACCTCATCAATCTGGCAAAGAAATACACGTAATGATGCATCCCTTAGGAAGCCTGAGATAGGACTTGACCTTGAGAGCCAAGGCACCTTGTTTACACTTGGACAGTAGCTGATTTGCATCAGGGCGTTTGAAATCTAGGCTGGTACCTTTGTCAACATACAGCGGGTGGACTCCCTAATGGGAAACAGGGCCTCCCTCTCTCTGGCCAGGGCGAAGTGGGTATGGTAGATTTTTCTGGCCTAGTGGGTGGAACATTTTCTCTGAAAGAAATTGCAGCACTTTGTATAAACACAGGAGTGGGCCAGGGCCAGGAGACCTAACAAGAGGGACCCATTCCTGTGACTGCCCCTGACTTTTTGGTGTATCACTGGATGGCCTCACTTTGAGAACAATGAGCAAAGCTATCTCTGAGCTTGCTGTAATTCTCTGCCCCTGGGCAGGAGTAAATTTGAATTTACTGGAAAGATCATTCCAAGGGGGGTTCTTTGGGCTCAACAAAGAAATCCCTGTTTCCTGCTAATAAAAAGGTAGTTTATAGATAACCAACTAGGTACGGAACTGGATATGTATCAAGGAACAAAGCAGAAATGTTTAGAATCGTTCACTTTTATAGATGGATCAAAAATGAAAAGGGACAATAAATGTGAAGAAGAACTAAACAAAGAGCTCTTATAAATCATTAAGAAAAAGACCAACATCCCGTGAGAAAAAAATGTTCGTACCTCATATAATGAGGTAATTCACAAGCAAAGAAATGCAAATGTTCAGTAAGCAAATGAAGACATAATCAACCCTACTGGACATCAAAGGCGTGCAATGAAAACAAGATCTTATTTTTTCATCTAAAAATAAGCAAATTAAAGATATCGCCAACATCCTGTGCTGTCAGATGTGTGGGGAAATGGTCATCCTCCTGAGTTGCTGATGGGAATAAAAATCAGTACAACCTTTTTGAAGGACATTTAAAAATCCTAACAAGCGTTTTTTAGTGCAGTCTTGTTAACCCAGCATTTTCACTTACAGGAATTTATCCTTTAAAAAAATATAAATGTGGGCAAAGACTCCACCGTGTTGACCACAGCCTTTTTCAAGTACTGGAAGTCATAAACCTCTTACGGATCTAAAAGTGGAGGAGTGCTCTATATGCCGTTACAGCCATACTATGAAATACAATGCAGCCATTAAAAATGGTGATGCCAAAGAATATTTAATGTCACAGGAAGAAAACAAAACTCTCCAGCTAGGTATAAAATAGAGCTGATAGGACTTTCCACTGTGGTCCAGTGGTAACAAACCCGACTAGTATTCATGAGGTTGCGGGTTCGATCCCTGGCCTTGCTCAGTGGATTAAGGATCCGGTGTTGCCATGAGCTGTGGTGTAGGTTGCAGATGAGGCTCGGATCTGGCGTTGCTGTGGCTTTGGCGTTGGCTGGCAGCTAGAACTCCAGTTTGACCTCTGGCCTGGGAACTTCCATATGCCACAGGCTTGGCCCTAAAAAGACAAAAAAAAAAAAAAATAGAGCTGATATTCACCAGGACATAATAGTAGTTATGTTGCTGAAACACCTCTGTCTTCAGGTGCCGAATACAAACACAGAGATAACGTTTTGGGTGAAGGAGAAAGAGATGGCTCTATTGCTTTCTCAGACAAAGGGGGCCACAGCAGGCCGATGCCTTGAAGACTGTGCCTCCCTTGGAAGAGACTGGGAGGTGCTTTTATCGTTTGGGAGTGAAAATGCCACAGATAAGGATCAGGGTAGATGCAGCCTTTCATTGTTCTTCAAAGCTGGTGATCCTTCTTTCTGGAATGAAGAAGGTTCATTAACGTTTTCCATTTGTTGGGGGGGCTTTAGCGCTGCAGAAGAACTCAAAAGATATTGTTAACCATATTCCTTGAGGAGGAACCAGGACTCTTCCCCAAGGCGGCACTCTTGTTTTTTGACTGCTCTTCCCTGGTCTCTGCATTCCCTCCCTTCCCTGATTAGCAATTGTTTGAACCTGCCCTTTTGAACTCAGGGGTGGGGTGGGGTGGGGTGGGATGCAGGGGAAGGTCATGGAGCCTGAAGCTTATTCCCTAAAAGCAAGAAATGACACAGAAAGACTTGTGCGCCCAGGAGCCCCACAGGAGCCTGCTCTGTTAAGAGTTATCCCTCATCTATATTTCCTGAGTTTATTTTTTTCACTACTTTTTTTTTTTTAATCGAGGAGGGGGGGGCTCTGAAATGTCAGGGGTTGGAGCTCACCCTGAGGATTCATGCAAGTTCCCATATCAAGTTCACTCTTTGTTGGCTCTGGACCTACATGTTGGTGAACATCTCACCCACGTGGCTTAGCTGTTCTGTACCTCCGTTTCTTGTGTCAAAATCAGAGATGATAATGCCTTTTCTGCCTCCCTCACAACAAATGGAAACTGTGTCTGTATTGGTTTCTACTGTTGCATAACAAGTGACCTCAAAACTTGGCTGGGTAGCTCTGGCTCAGTATCTCTCACGAGGGTGAAGTTAAGCTGTCAGCTGGGACTGCAGTCATCTGAAGGCTCGATTGGGGAAACTTACATTTCCTAGATCACTGACACGGCTATTGGTCGGAGGACTTATTACTTCCTTGTCACCCAGGCCTCTCTATAGGCCTGGTGTCCTCACTCATAGCAGCTGGCCTCCTCTGAGTCGTGATCCAAGAGAGAAAGAGGGCCCAGGGCAGAAATCACAAGCTTTTATGGCTGTCACTGCCTTTTTTAGCATCACACACTGACCCTGGTACAATGTGGGAAGGTACCAGGAGGTGGTAGATCACAGGGGCCATCTTGGAGGCCATCCCCACCACATCCCAGGGTTAAAGTGTTTTTAAAGGAACACATTGTGGTGGCGGGGGGAGGGGTTGTGCCTCAATTTGCAAAATTCTGATTATGCCCAGCTTTTTTGGGAAAACCCTGGAGAGTATGATGGGAGGCCCATGGGGGTAGTGAACAGGAACAAAAGTCTGTGTCAGACTGGTTCACTGAGTTCCGCTTGGGGAAAACACACCAAAAATAATAATTATTCCTGAGGACAGTGCAGCAACTTGGTGACTTGGAGTTGTGTGTGTGTGTGTGTGTGTGTACTTTGGGGGTTGTTTTCAAGTATAACTTTTGAAATTAAAACAGAAATGGCTAAGGATAGTGAGCTCATCTGACTCTCAAAAGAAACCACCAGTGGTGCTGTGGCTGAGCTTAGGAAGTGAGAAGAAAAGGCACCATGAGAGCCAGGAAGAATCCTGGTCCAGGATGGAGAGGCCTGGGGAGAAACAGAAAGAGAATGAGGAAAATCCCGGCGTTCCAGGTTATGAGCTGGGGATCTGGCACCCGTGAGCCTGCCCTCCCCCCTCCCCACCAAGTGGCCATGTGTTATGGGTGCCAGGGAGAATGGTGAGAGCCGGGGGTATGAGCTTGGTGGTACTCAAGCAGCCCCCATACATGGCAGTTGGGTCACATGCACTTGGTGGAAGGTGTCAGGGGTGGCCTGGGCTGAAGGTGAGCTCAGATGGAAGTGGATGTGTGTGCAGCAGCCGGGACACCCCAAATCCCAAGGAAAGTGTCTAAGAACAGGCTGTAGTTTGGAGGGTGATAAAGCAGTGCCTGAGAGGCACCATGAGTGCTGGAAACCCAAGCAGAAAGTGGGGGTGCAGAGTGTCTGCTCTCTGGCCCTTCAGCAGTAACTAGGGACCTTTGTGAAAGGGATGTCCCTTGCGGTGTCAGAATTGGAAGGAGCCTTAGATTTATCAGGACCTGTGCCATCGTCTCGTAGGTAAGAAATAAAGGCCCAGAGAAAGAAAGCATCTTGCCAGAAGTCACACAGCACTGCAGGTGGCCAACTAGGAATGGCACTCCAACTCCCAAGGGCTGGCAGATGAAGTGGGTTGATTTTTTTTTCTCGTAGCCCAGGAGCAGAGCCAGGTGCTCATGGCGGGAACTACAAGAAGGCAGGTTTTCATCTCAATATAAAGAAGAATTTTCTAGTGAATATAGTACAGTAGTATATATAGCCACAGTTGACTGGGAGCATTCAGGGCAGCAGTGTGTCTCAGGAGCCAGAGCCCTTAGGAAGAGCTCTTGTGCTAAATTTCCTCCCATACGGACTAGAATTGGGATACCGCTGAGAGCAGCGCAGACATTGCCCTCTGCTGGTGGAATGGTGGTAGCACAGCTTCTCCTGCCCGGTCCCTGTGCTTTCTCTGGCACAGGGAGGCTTTCCTAAGATATGGAAGCCATATCTTAGGAAAGTTTGGGGTGTGAGAGTTCCCTGCTGGGAGCTTTGGAAAGGTGAAGGAGGGATAGCCCCTGCACATAGGTTCCAGAAAGGCAGACAAGGTCAGCAGAATTCCCCACCAGTGTCTGTGAGGTGGAGTGAAGCTAGTAACCCACCCTCAGGTCATTGATGTGTGCCCTGTGTCTTCTCGGGGTGACTGTCTTACTGTCCCCTTCCTGTGAGCAGGGCCTCCAGAACTAATAGGGCTGGGATTGGGGACTGAGCTATGTGTCCGAAATCCTGAGTGTGGCCCTGGGCATATCATCATCTGCTTACTTACTGGGTGAGCTTGAGACAGTGGCTTTCCCTCTCTGGTCCTCACTTCTGATGGGTGGAGGAGGGGGGCTCTGACTTCCAAAGAGAGGCTCATGGATAGGGGCTCCTCTGTGGGACAGAGCATAAACAACACCAAACTCAGTGGTGCCCAATGACCTCATCAGGCAAGGTTTGAGGTTAAGAGTTTGCACTAACCCCAGCCACCTTGTTCTTTCTTTTTTCCTCCCCTTTCCATCCTTTCCACCAGTGCCTTCATGCTCTTTCCCCACAGTTTTGCCTCTAGGAAAGTTCCCAAAGCTCATTCAGAATGAGTTGGTGATGACCAATAGCATCTCCCACCACTATACCCCCTCCTCAGTAGTATCTGTATGTTAAGAGAAGCAAGGTGTAGACCCAAAGGAATGAATCCCTAATAGTAAAATTTCAGATCTGAGTCAACTGGAGAATCCGAGATCTTTTTATAAGGTAGCAAGATTTTACAGTCAAGAAAGAAGGAGGAAATCTCTCCCCCTCTCTTTCGTGCCAGTCAGACCGCAGGCTGGAAGTACAGTATTGTTCTCAGCTCCACGAGCCGTACTTTAATTGGGAAATAGAGCAGAAGGTAATCTGAAGAAGGCAGCCATGATGGCAAAAATACTTCTGATCCAGCACGAATTGGAGTATCTGTATCCCCTCTTCAGTATGGTCTGGGGTTCCCCTTCCAGCATCTGCCTTTTGCTTTGCTGTCAGTTCTTTGTGAGGATTTTACAGTAACTGAAGGAAAACAAGCTTGTGTTAATTCCCTTTTCTCACAGAGTTCTGCTTCTGCTTGGGCTTCCAGATCTGTCCCTTCCTGTGTATAGCTCATCTTCCCGGGAAAAGCATAAGGGAAGGAAGAGCGTCTTCTAGACACAGGAGGGGTGCCTGGTGTCTGGAAAGAATTGGGAACTTGGGGGAAGAGGTGTAATTGAGGCCATAGTTTCAGCTCTGGCACTTTTTAGCTGAATGATCTTGAGCAAGGCAGTTAACCTTTCCAAAGCTCAGTTCTCTCATCTCTAAAATTATGGAAATAAGGAGCTCCCGTCATGGCTCAGCAATAAGGAACCCAACTAGTATCCATGGGGATGTGGGTTCCAGCCCTGGCCTCACTCAGTGGGTTAAAGATCCGGCCTTGCCATGAGCTGTGGTGTAGGTCACAGACACAGCCCAGATCCTACGATCCTGTGATGCTGTGGCTGTGGTGTAGGCCAGCAGCTACAGCTCTGATTCAGCCCCTAGCCTGGGAACTTTCATATGCCACAGATGCGGCCCTAAAAAAACAAAAAATAAAATAAGGGAAATAATACCTCCCCTGGTAAGGTGAGACTCAAGATATTTGAAGTAGGAGTTCCCATCGTGGCTCAGTGGTTAACGAATCCAACTAGGAACCATGAGGTTGCAGGTTCAATCCCTGGCCCTGCTCAGTGGGTTAAGGATCCAGCGTTGCTGTGAGCTGTGGTGTAGATTGCAGATGTGGTTCGGATCTGGCATTGCTGTGGCTGTGGCGTAGGCTGGCAGCTACAGCTCCGATTAGACCCCTAGACTGGGAACCTCTATATGCTGCGAGTGTGGCCCTAGAAAAGGCAAAAAGACCAAAAAAAAAAAAAAGAGATATCTGAAATAATAAAATCAAAGTCATTAATAGAATAATATACATACGCATATACACAGCACCTGTAAGACAGCCCTCCCTCCTTAGGCAAATCATCTTTGACATGGCGATAATAACAGGTTAATACATCTTTAAAGTGCTTAGGGGAGTTCCCTGGTGGCTCAGTGCATTAAGGATCCACTGTTGTCACTGCTGTGGCTCAGGTTCGATCCCAGGCCTGGGAACTCCCCCATGCTGTGGGCATGGCCAAAAATAATAATAAAGTGCTTAGAAAACACAAACAGATGATAGGTGTTCAGTAAATGTTAGCCATTATTACATCACCTGGAAAGAGGATCCATTCATTCATCCAGTTTTTACTGAGCCCCTACTCTGTGCCAGGCACTGTTGGAAGCACTAGGGATCCAACAGAGAACAAAACAGACAAATTTCTGGCCTTTGTGGAACCTACATTCTAGTGGGGGAGATGGACAATTAAGTAAATCGTGGAGTATAATAGAAGTAATTAATGCTAGGAGAGAAGTAAGTTAGGGAAGGTGACAGAGCTGTGGGAGGATGAAGGCTAGTTACAACTTTAAATACGATGGTCAGGGAATCTGACTGGCTCAGCACTGGAAGTCAGTGTTCATCCTGGTCCAATCAGCTGAATGTAACTGTGTATCGCGAAGGTGGGAGGGGGGTAAATGAGGGAATCTGATTAGCTCAGCTTGAATTAGATGTTCATTCTGACTCAGTCACGTGTGTGTGAGTGTGTGTGAGTGTGTGTGTGTGTGTGTGTGTGTGTGTTGGGGATAGTTAACATGGCTTTGCGTTGCAGCATCGGTGAAGGCCATATTTAGGGAGTCACTGTGAGCTGTGTAGACCCTGAATTCAAGGGAAACCTCTTTTTCCTCCTGGCCCCCCTTGGCTCTCACCTAGCTGAAGGTCATTGTCTTCAACTGTCAGGACTGAGGTGACAGAGGGTGACCACCTCTCCCCGCTCCTCCTGACCCTCGCTACTGCTCCATGGCTGGGTGGCCAGGTCCCTTCTGCTGTCATATCAAGAACAGATCCTGACCCTCTGACTCAGCTGGCCACGGGGTCTCTGCAGTGGCAGGAAGACATGAGGCTGGATGGGGCTGGGGGCTTTCTCCCCTTCCCAAGCAGAGATCAGGCTTTGGGAAAAGCCCTTGCCTCCCGGGTCCCAGCAAGACCCAGATCCTTGGCCAAGGAGGCTGATCTGGCCCTTCTGTAACTGAGTCCCTCCCCTTTGCATCTCAAGTGCCACTGTCCCTTCCTAAGGCCTAACATATGCTCAGCGTCCGCAGGAGAGTTGCTCGGCACCCATGCTGCAGCTTGCTAGCTCACCCTGCAACCTGGGTGGGTTAGAGCGCCACCCCACCCATTCTGGGGACACCACCAAGCAGGGCACAGCCTAGGGCTCCATGGCACAGAGTGTGGACTCTGAGGGACCAGGAAGCCCCGATTTCTATGCCTGTGGGAGCCCCTGGCCTTCATGGCTGCATCTCCCAGTGCTCAACGCAGGCCAGGCCTCAGTTCCATTAGGGCAGCCCCAGGTCACTGGAAAGATAATGGATCTGGCTAGAGGCCAGGTGGCGGCGTGCCAGGGGATGCCTTCCCCTCCCTGCTCCTCTGTCAGCCCAGCTCTGCTTGACAATAGGAGCAAAATCCTGCTCCGGCTCTCTGGCAGGTGAGGGAGAGGGTGGGTCTTCCTGGAAATGTCACCTGCTTCTCACTCATGCCTTCATCCGTACATAATGATTGGTAGAATCTACTTTGTGCCTGGCGCTGTGCTAGGTTGGGATACAGCCGCGAGAAAAACACAGATTGTGGACCTGGCATTCAGAGGCAGGATTTTATTTCTAGGTGGCTGGAGCCAAACCTAGGGAGAGTCCTTGCCTGTGTCTGATGAGCATAGGGGTGAAGGTTCAACTTATAACCATAGACCTTCAGAGCTGGAAGGGGCCCCGACGTTTCGGTCCTGTTTGCCAGACACTTCTGGGCGTGTGTGCAGGAGCTGTGCTAGATCTGGGATGCAAAGATGGGGTGGACACACCCAGCCTCGGGGCGCTGCTCACTGTCAAGTGGGGCTCACAGACAGAGCCGGGAGCACAGGGCGGGGGAAGGTGTGGTCCCGGAGGGCAGGCGCTGTGCAGAGCGCAGAGATGGAGGAGGAACTTGGACTCTCCCTTTGCAGATGATAGTGATAATATTTATTGATTGCTTATTTGGTACCAGGTGCTGTGCCAAGGGAGCTTACGTTCATTGTCTCATGAGGAAACTGAAGGCCAGGGAGGAGGAACCTGGCCAGTCACTCATCAGTGTGAGCAGGACCGAAACTAGACCCTGGTGCCTTGGAGCTTGGAGCCCTGCAATAGGTTTCTTCTCCCGCCAGCCCAGCCCCAGCCTCCACAGAGTCAGTGGGGAGAAGGCTTGGGAGAGGGAGGAGCCACTAAGGTTTGGGCTGCACACTTTCCATCTGAAGGGAATTTTCAAGGCCGTTGAGGTCCCAGGGCCGCTGCCTCGGAGGTGAGGCAGTGCTTTCTCTGGCTTCAGAGTTGTCCCCGATGGAGCGAGGCTGAGGGTCTGAGCCAGAGGTCCCCTGCCCTGCCCGTGCGTTTCACAGCTTCCGTGGGGCAGGGGCAGCCCAGGGCTGGGGCTTGGTGATGTCTGAGCAAAACAAGACGGCGGGCATTGGGCCCATGCACGTCTGTGCGCTCTTGACCGATGGTGGGTTCAGTCCATAGATAAACCCAAAGAGACAAGGCAGAGGAATGGCCAGGCTCAGGGGAGGGTGGACGGTGCCCTGTAATCCACTCCTGCTGCCGACAAAAGCAGTGTCTGTGCAGCTGGCAGCACCGTGATTGGGGAATCATTTGGTCTTGCATATAGACTTGACATTGTGTTTGTGGCCAGAGGGCATAAGAAACAGGTCTTATACATCTTAGGTTTCACTCGTGTCCCTGCTCTGCTGAGAATGCTCCGTGATTATCTCATTGGAGATGAAGGTGCTGATCACCTCTGGGGGAAGGCAACCAAACAACCATGAAACACAGCAAACAACACAAGGCGGTGCTGAATTAAGAAGCAGGGGAGCATCATGGTTAAGACCGGGGCACTTGAGAAAGCCACTCACCGTGCGAATGGGATCCCCTTGAGCTGTGCAGTACCTAACTTATTCAACTGTACGGGGAACCTGACTAGGTCCCCAGTTTATGGAATCATTAATTCATTTAACGAAAACTGACTGAGAGCCTACTGTCAGCCAGGCATGATGCCTGATGCTGAAGTTAGAGCAGAGAGTTAGACCAAGAACCACCCCTCATGTAGTTTATATTCTTAATCAGAAGTCGCACAGATTGAGGCTTGAGTCCTGACCCTGCACTGTATAATTAATTTTCCTTAAGCTCCGGTTTCCTCATCTGTAAAATGGACACATGGTATGCACTTCATGTGGTTATTGTGGTAAATAGTTGAAATAACACTTGGTTTCGGTCCTGACATGTAGAAGCCCTCAGGGAATGACAGCCAGTATTATCACAAATGGTGGGTTATGGGGAGAGGCTGGTGAAAGCTAAGGTTAAGGGAAATCACTAGATGTGAAGAAGTCAGACGAGACACGACATTTAAAAATGAGAAGTATGACCCCAGCAGAGTTGAGCAAACTGGCTGGCGAGTTTGGGGGAGGGTGGGGAACAGTGTGTGTGGGTCCCTCCAAGGCCAAGCAGATAAACTGGATCTGATGAGGCAGGGACAGGGGCCCTCAGTCAGGGTTCCCGGTTGCTCACAACAGAAGTTGCTCTTGGCCTTCATGAGCAGAAGGGGATTTGGGCCCCTCACAGATTCAAGGGGCTGAGGCGACTTGGAACACGGGTGAACCTCAGACCACGGGAGGGCCCAGAGAAGTTAAATCAGTCCGTGGCCATCCTGGGTGGGAGGGTCTGATTGGCCGAGCCCGGTCACGTGTCCCTCCTTGGCCCCCAGAGGACTCTGGGTGGGAGGAGCCCCATTTCAGCTCTCGTGATGGAAGGCGAGGCGCTGCATCCTGGCACACCCAACGGGAGAGCCTCCCGAAGCAGGAAGGGAGCTTGGATGCCCAGCTGTCAGATTCCTACAAATGGTTACAGCCGTGGAAGATTCTGGAGGAGTTGCACAACAAAAGTGATCATTATAGGATGCTGAACTCACCCTGGGGTTTGGGAAGAGGCAAGCGGCCCCGGGAGAGCAGTTGCTGGAGTGCCCTGCATGGGCGGGGCAGGGGGCGGGACAGGGGGCGGGGCCTGGGGAGGGAGGGGCGGCTGTAAAGGCGTTTGTGGGAATTCACTTCTCAGAGGGTCCCGGGGAATCTGCTCTGACAGCTGAGAGGCTGAGCAAACAGCTGTCGGGGCCAAGGACGGCGGCACTCGGGAGGGAGGCAGTGAGAGCTTAGCGGTGTCTGCTGTCGAGCCCAAAGCCTGAGGGGTGGCAGGTGTACCCTGGGTTCATTCTATATGTCCCTCCAGAATGTCTCCGCTTTTCAGAAGGAGAGACTAAGACACAGATTCTTGTCCCAGGCCACCCAGCCAGTGAGCAGCAGGGCAGAGAGGAGCCTGGAATTCCTTACTGCTCTTACCCAAACAGAGAGTCCTCCTCCCCCTCCCCTCCCTCCTCCCCCAGGAGGCCCGTTCCCACCCCCTCCCCCAGCACACACACATACACATAGTACACACTAGGGATTTCAACTGGAAAAACCAGAAAACCCTTTCCAGCTTGAAAAACACAAATACAGAGGACAGTGGGGGAAAAAAATCAAAACAGGAAGTCATGAATTTGGGAGGCTTCCTGAGGTCTCCCCGTGGAATTCTGTCTGACTGGGTTACTGACTTCAGAGCATCACAATCTATATTACACACTCTGCCCTTTGGATGTGAATCTGCCCCAAAGCTCAGCTCCAACAAATCTAGGATTTCTCAAGGTCAAAAGAGCAGGATCCAGAATTATCTCCTGGCATGGAGAAAGTAGAGAGATTTGTCTCTTCCTTGGACGGTATTTTCTGGATGCCGAGGATGGACGTGCACAAGAAGGGAAGGGAGTCTGAGCTAAGGGAACAGCATGAGCGAAGACCCAGAGGCAGGAAACAGGGTGACCATCATTCGCTCAGCTTGAGTTCTTGCTGTGAGCTGAAGATGCCCTGGCCAAGGTCACTGTCCTCGTGGTGCTCACAGCCTGGTGGCAGGGACAGACCAGGAGCCAAAGGTCCTCGGGTGGTGAGAACATTGAGGTGGGGGGTTGTGAATAGTCAGGTGTGGGTGGGCGATTGTGTCAGAGCAGGGCCAGGCTGGGGCTAGAGCGGCTCGGCTGTCGCGTAAGGAGTTTGGCTTTTAAAGTCAAGGTGGTAGGGAGCCATTGAAAATTTGAGAGTGGAGGCGTTATTACAGCCTAGAAAAATTAGGCAACAGCACATAGGATGCATTGAAGAGAAGTGAGAGCAGACACGAGAGGCGTGGGACAAACCAGTGGACCCACTTCAGAAATCCCACAGGACAGCCCGTGAGCTCTAGCGTGAAAAAGGCTTCTGCCCAACATTTCTTAGCTCCCTGCCCAGGAATCTGGACACCCAGGAGAGTCCACCTCTGGGCCAGATGGCTTTTTCTAGAAGGCTCCTGTGAACATGCACATAGATGAGCCACAAAGAGTGGATCACCAGGGTTCTCCTGAGAAGGCTTTCGTTTATTATGTATATTATTTCAGATTAATGGGCGAAGCCAGCAGGGCCCTGAAGTGTGGGGATGTGAGACCAGTGAGTTCTGATGGGGAGGGAGGCAGGGGTCTGGGGGAAGTGGCGGGGAGAGGCGCTTGTATGGCGGGGTGTGTGTCAATGTGTGAGCCTGTTGCAGGCGTGTGCGGGTGTGCTGGGGACAGTTCGCTGGCAGACTGGGCACACCCTGCGATGGGGGCACATACTCTTCAGACGAAGGGCACACAATGTTTAGGAACGTGAAACCCCTTCTCCTCCGTGCTGAGAAGGTCACAGTGGTACCCAGAGCTCTGAACCTGCACAAGGCTCCTAGTGACACTGCCAGGTGGGGGAGAGTCACCCCTTCCCCGGGCAGTAATAATTAGATAATGTACACGTAAGCGCTTTGTAAAGTGTCAGGGGCTGTGAGCTGGGGGTGAGGCCTTCTTCACAGCCCAGAGGCTTGGACACAGGCGGCCTGACTTTGCCCAGGGCTTTGGAGAGGACCACGGTGCCCGTGTTTTAACATAGCGACTCTCTCATTGAATGCCAGCTCCCATCCAGAGCCGAGCGAGCAGAGAAGACGGCGGGCAGCTGACTTGGATGGTCTGGGGTGCATCAGGCAGCAGGTGGAGGAGGGACTATGAAGACGGGGTCGGGGGGAACCCTAAGCATGTTTCCTGCAGAAGCTTGCGGTTCCTCCGTGAGATCCCCCGTCTCCTGGGTCAGCAATTACCATTGCCCTGGGGCCTCCTTTAAACTGCACGTCACCTGATGTGACTGTTTAGCTTTCTATTTGCTTTATCTGAGCCCGCATTACATGTGCAATACTGTTCTTTGATTTCTCACCGCACCCCCGGCACCCCCACGGAGTGACACTGACAGTCTCTGCCCCTGTCCTGAAGTAGTGCGGGTGCTTCCCTGAGGCTCCAGCAGAAGATGGAGCATCTAGGGTGTGGCTCCCAAACTTTGCCGCCCAATGGAATCACTTGGAAATCTTTAAAGATACTCATGCCCGGATTCCCCCCTCCCAGACAATTGATATGGGGTACAACCTGGGCCTGGGAATTTTGAAAGCATCCCGGTGATGCTGAAATGAAAATGAAGTTTGGGAACCGCTGGGAGGAGGGGAGAGACGGGTGGGGAAGAAGGGTCTTCATGAGCAGGTGTAATAGTCTTCACAGTGGAGCCGCCAGCCAGTCCCTTCTGAGAACCTCAGGAGAGATTCTAAGGCCCCACTTTGGATTTATTATACCTTTCCCCGATGTATCAAGTGTCTCACCTGCCTTGTGACAGGAGGCAGCATAGCCGAGGTGTCTCAAAGCCCGAGGGCACTGAGTGCAAACTGCAGCTCCTCACAGCCCAGGTGCATCACCTTGAGCAAGTCTCAGTCCCACAGCTCAGTTTTCTCATCCTTAAAATGGACTGTTACAGGAAGATGGTAAGGATTTAATAAAACTTTACAAAACTCTGTTGTAAGACTGAAATAAAAGAATGTATCTAAATTGCTGAGCCCAAGACACTTGGTAAGCACTTGTTTGCTACCATCATTATCTTTTTCCTTGTTGTCACCAGTGGCACCGCCCTGTGACCTTCTGTCCTGGTACGCCAAAAGCAAGGCCCTCTGGTTACAGGTGTGCCTGGCTTCATATAGTACAAAAAAAGACAGCCACGAAGAAGCAAAAAGGGCATTTGTCCAGTGTCTAGGAATCTGGGAAACCCAGAGAAGCCAAGGCCCATGTTCAAGGTCATCGGCTAGTGAGGTGATCGGGCACTGGACCGAAAAACCCTACCTCCTGCTCAGAGTCTGTTCTTTCTGCCTCACTTAAGCTGATAGCCCAGGTAAGAAAACGTTTTGCTTCTGTGTACAAAATTCGGCTTTGCAATGATGGGAGAGTCTAAGAAGCTGAAACTGCAATGCAGGTTGTTTTGAAAATATCTTGTCTGCAGTCAGTTCACTGGGTTCACATGAAGCCTGGACTGAGGCCCAGGGTACCTGCACTCCCCTGGCGGCCTGCTGGGTGAGCCACACCCGCCAGCATCTCCAGGGGAGGGCCGGGCCTGCACACATGCCACACACACACACACACACTCTCTCTCTCCCTCTCCCTCTCTCTCTCACACACACACACACACTCTGAAACCTATTTTCAATTAGTTATGTAAGTTTACTCACTTTCAAGGATATTATTTTCCTCTGACTTCTCTGTGTGGTAACAAGGAAGCCTGTGTGAACAAACATATCTGTGTTCCACAAAAGCCTGTGAAGCACGTAAACCTGGGTGGCACCAGTCTGCATCTCATTTCTTAAGACTTTTCTGACCAAAACTGGAGAGGAATAGTTTTCAGCCAAAACTGTGGTGGTCACGTCCCCCTGGGGGTAACAAAAACAAAAACGGAACAAAACAAAAGGTTTTGTTTGGCGTGTGTTTTAAATAACATCTATATTTTTAATAGAAATTGTAAATATTCATTGTGGAAGAATTAGAAACCACTAAGAGCCAACAAGCAAGAGATTGCCACCATTAACCCTTGGATGTATTTTTCTGACTGTGTATTTTTTTAATAGCTAGGGATCATTTTTATGTGTATAACTTTATTCTGATGCTTTCACTTACCATTAGGGTTTGAACAATTCCAATGTCATTAAATGTTTTTTTAAAAATATGATTTTGGAGTTCCCGTCGTGGCGCAGTGGTTAACGAATCCGACTAGGAACCATGAGGTTGCGGGTTCGATCCCTGCCCTTGCTCAGTGGGTTAACGATCCGGCGTTGCCGTGAGCTGTGGTGTAGGTTGCAGACGCGGCTCGGATCCTGCGTTGCTGTGGCTGCGGTGTAGGCCGGTGGCCACAGCTCCGATTAGACCCCTAG